>JAVIWB010002041.1:0-290346 GCA_031893035.1 Dermolepida albohirtum
ACAGTCGTGTCACAATCTATAAGTACACACATAAAAAACAATCACTTTTTAAAATCAGTTTCCGACTAACGCTACATGTGAGCTCTGCCTATGGCGTTCTAAGGTCGCTAATAACTTCGGAACGAGAAGAGATAAATGTTTGGTTTGAAACAGCGTAACAGTCGTGTCACAATCTATAAGTACACACATAAAAAACAATCACTTTTGAAAGTCAGTTTCCGACTAAGCTACATGTGAGCTCTGCCTGATGGCGTTCTAAGGTCGCTAATAACTTCGGAACGAGAAGAGATACAATGTTCTGGTTTGAAGCAGCGTAACAGTCGTGTCACAATCTATAAGTACACACATAAAAAACAATCACTTTTGAAAGTCAGTTTCCGACTAACGCTACATGTGAGCTCTGCCTGATGGCGTTCTAAGGTCGCTAATAACTTCGGAACGAGAAGAGATACAATGTTCTGGTTTGAAGCAGCGTAACAGTCGTGTCACAATCTATAAGTACACACATAAAAAACAATCACTTTTGAAAGTCAGTTTCCGACTAACGCTACATGTGAGCTCTGCCTGATGGCGTTCTAAGGTCGCTAATAACTTCGGAACGAGAAGAGATACAATGTTCTGGTTTGAAGCAGCGTAACAGTCGTGTCACAATCTATAAGTACACACATAAAAAACAATCACTTTTGAAAGTCAGTTTCCGATTAAAGCTACATGTGAGCTCTGCCTGATGGCGTTCTAAGGTCGCTAATAACTTCGGAACGAGAAGAGATACAATGTTCTGGTTTGAAGCAGCGTAACAGTCGTGTCACAATCTATAAGTACACACATAAAAAACAATCACTTTTGAAAGTCAGTTTCCGACTAACGCTACATGTGAGCCTCCTGATGGCGTTCTAAAGGGGTAATAACTTCGGAACGAGAAGAGATACAATGTTCTGGTTTGAAGCAGCGTAACAGTCGTGTCACAATCTATAAGACACAATAAAAAACAATCACTTTTGAAAGTCAGTTTCCGACTAACGCTACATGTGAGCTCTGCTTGATGGCGTTCTAAGGTCGCTAATAACTTCGGAACGAGAAGAGATACAATGTTCTGGTTTGAAGCAGCGTAACAGTCGTGTCACAATCTATAAGTACACACCTAAAAAACAATCACTTTTGAAAGTCAGTTTCCGACTAACGCTACATGTGAGCTCTGTCTGATGGCGTTCTAAGGTCGCTAATAACTTCGGAACGAGAAGAGATACAATGTTCTGGTTTGAAGCAGCGTAACAGTCGTGTCACAATCTATAAGTACACACCTAAAAAATAATCACTTTTGAAAGTCAGTTTCCGCCTAACGCTACATGTGAGCTCTGTCTTATGGCGTTCTAAAGTCGCTAATAACTTCGGAACGAGAAGAGATACAATGTTCTGGTTTGAAGCAGCGTAACAGTCGTGTTACAATCTATAAGTACACACCTAAAAAACAATCACTTTTGAAAGTCAGTTTCCGCCTAACGCTACATGTGAGCTCTGTCTTATGGCGTTCTAAAGTCGCTAATAACTTCGGAACGAGAAGAGATACAATGTTCTGGTTTGAAGCAGCGTAACAGTCGTGTCACAATCTATAAGTACACACCTAAAAAACAATCACTTTTGAAAGTCAGTTTCCGCCTAACGCTACATGTGAGCTCTGTCTTATGGCGTTCTAAAGTCGCTAATAACTTCGGAACGAGAAGAGATACAATGTTCTGGTTTGAAGCAGCGTAACAGCCGTGTCACAATCTATAAGTACACACCTAAAAAACAATCACTTTTGAAAGTCAGTTTCCGACTAACGCTACATGTGAGCTCTGTCTGATGGCGTTCTAAGGTCGCTAATAACTTCGGAACGAGAAGAGATACAATGTTCTGGTTTGAAGCAGCGTAACAGTCGTGTCACAATCTATAAGTACACACCTAAAAAACAATCACTTTTGAAAGTCAGTTTCCGACTAACGCTACATGTGAGCTCTGTCTGATGGCGTTCTAAGGTCGCTAATAACTTCGGAACGAGAAGAGATACAATGTTCTGGTTTGAAGCAGCGTAACAGTCGTGTCACAATCTATAAGTACACACCTAAAAAACAATCACTTTTGAAAGTCAGTTTCCGACTAACGCTACATGTGAGCTCTGTCTGATGGCGTTCTAAGGTCGCTAATAACTTCGGAACGAGAAGAGATACAATGTTCTGGTTTGAAGCAGCGTAACAGTCGTGTCACAATCTATAAGTACACACCTAAAAAACAATCACTTTTGAAAGTCAGTTTCCGACTAACGCTACATGTGAGCTCTGTCTGATGGCGTTCTAAGGTCGCTAATAACTTCGGAACGAGAAGAGATACAATGTTCTGGTTTGAAGCAGCGTAACAGTCGTGTCACAATCTATAAGTACACACCTAAAAAACAATCACTTTTGAAAGTCAGTTTCCGACTAACGCTACATGTGAGCTCTGTCTGATGGCGTTCTAAGGTCGCTAATAACTTCGGAACGAGAAGAGATACAATGTTCTGGTTTGAAGCAGCGTAACAGTCGTGTCACAATCTATAAGTACACACCTAAAAAACAATCACTTTTGAAAGTCAGTTTCCGCCTAACGCTACATGTGAGCTCTGTCTGATGGCGTTCTAAGGTCGCTAATAACTTCGGAACGAGAAGAGATACAATGTTCTGGTTTGAAGCAGCGTAACAGTCGTGTCACAATCTATAAGTACACACCTAAAAAACAATCACTTTTGAAAGTCAGTTTCCGACTAACGCTACATGTGAGCTCTGTCTGATGGCGTTCTAAGGTCGCTAATAACTTCGGAACGAGAAGAGATACAATGTTCTGGTTTGAAGCAGCGTAACAGTCGTGTCACAATCTATAAGTACACACCTAAAAAACAATCACTTTTGAAAGTCAGTTTCCGACTAACGCTACATGTGAGCTCTGTCTGATGGCGTTCTAAGGTCGCTAATAACTTCGGAACGAGAAGAGATACAATGTTCTGGTTTGAAGCAGCGTAACAGTCGTGTCACAATCTATAAGTACACACCTAAAAAACAATCACTTTTGAAAGTCAGTTTCCGCCTAACGCTACATGTGAGCTCTGTCTGATGGCGTTCTAAGGTCGCTAATAACTTCGGAACGAGAAGAGATACAATGTTCTGGTTTGAAGCAGCGTAACAGTCGTGTCACAATCTATAAGTACACACCTAAAAAACAATCACTTTTGAAAGTCAGTTTCCGACTAACGCTACATGTGAGCTCTGCCTGATGGCGTTCTAAGGTCGCTAATAACTTCGGAACGAGAAGAGATACAATGTTCTGGTTTGAAGCAGCGTAACAGTCGTGTCACAATCTATAAGTACACACATAAAAAACAATCACTTTTGAAAGTCAGTTTCCGACTAACGCTACATGTGAGCTCTGTCTGATGGCGTTCTAAGGTCGCTAATAACTTCGGAACGAGAAGAGATACAATGTTCTGGTTTGAAGCAGCGTAACAGTCGTGTCACAATCTATAAGTACACACCTAAAAAACAATCACTTTTGAAAGTCAGTTTCCGCCTAACGCTACATGTGAGCTCTGCCTGATGGCGTTCTAAGGTCGCTAATAACTTCGGAACGAGAAGAGATACAATGTTCTGGTTTGAAGCAGCGTAACAGTCGTGTCACAATCTATAAGTACACACATAAAAAACAATCACTTTTGAAAGTCAGTTTCCGACTAACGCTACATGTGAGCTCTGCCTGATGGCGTTCTAAGGTCGCTAATAACTTCGGAACGAGAAGAGATACAATGTTCTGGTTTGAAGCAGCGTAACAGTCGTGTCACAATCTATAAGTACACACCTAAAAAACAATCACTTTTGAAAGTCAGTTTCCGACTAACGCTACATGTGAGCTCTGCCTGATGGCGTTCTAAGGTCGCTAATAACTTCGGAACGAGAAGAGATACAATGTTCTGGTTTGAAGCAGCGTAACAGTCGTGTCACAATCTATAAGTACACACCTAAAAAACAATCACTTTTGAAAGTCAGTTTCCGACTAACGCTACATGTGAGCTCTGCCTGATGGCGTTCTAAGGTCGCTAATAACTTCGGAACGAGAAGAGATACAATGTTCTGGTTTGAAGCAGCGTAACAGTCGTGTCACAATCTATAAGTACACACATAAAAAACAATCACTTTTGAAAGTCAGTTTCCGACTAACGCTACATGTGAGCTCTGCCTGATGGCGTTCTAAGGTCGCTAATAACTTCGGAACGAGAAGAGATACAATGTTCTGGTTTGAAGCAGCGTAACAGTCGTGTCACAATCTATAAGTACACACATAAAAAACAATCACTTTTGAAAGTCAGTTTCCGACTAACGCTACATGTGAGCTCTGCCTGATGGCGTTCTAAGGTCGCTAATAACTTCGGAACGAGAAGAGATACAATGTTCTGGTTTGAAGCAGCGTAACAGTCGTGTCACAATCTATAAGTACACACCTAAAAAACAATCACTTTTGAAAGTCAGTTTCCGACTAACGCTACATGTGAGCTCTGCCTGATGGCGTTCTAAGGTCGCTAATAACTTCGGAACGAGAAGAGATACAATGTTCTGGTTTGAAGCAGCGTAACAGTCGTGTCACAATCTATAAGTACACACATAAAAAACAATCACTTTTGAAAGTCAGTTTCCGACTAACGCTACATGTGAGCTCTGCCTGATGGCGTTCTAAGGTCGCTAATAACTTCGGAACGAGAAGAGATACAATGTTCTGGTTTGAAGCAGCGTAACAGTCGTGTCACAATCTATAAGTACACACATAAAAAACAATCACTTTTGAAAGTCAGTTTCCGACTAACGCTACATGTGAGCTCTGCCTGATGGCGTTCTAAGGTCGCTAATAACTTCGGAACGAGAAGAGATACAATGTTCTGGTTTGAAGCAGCGTAACAGTCGTGTCACAATCTATAAGTACACACATAAAAAACAATCACTTTTGAAAGTCAGTTTCCGACTAACGCTACATGTGAGCTCTGCCTGATGGCGTTCTAAGGTCGCTAATAACTTCGGAACGAGAAGAGATACAATGTTCTGGTTTGAAGCAGCGTAACAGTCGTGTCACAATCTATAAGTACACACCTAAAAAACAATCACTTTTGAAAGTCAGTTTCCGACTAACGCTACATGTGAGCTCTGCCTGATGGCGTTCTAAGGTCGCTAATAACTTCGGAACGAGAAGAGATACAATGTTCTGGTTTGAAGCAGCGTAACAGTCGTGTCACAATCTATAAGTACACACATAAAAAACAATCACTTTTGAAAGTCAGTTTCCGACTAACGCTACATGTGAGCTCTGCCTGATGGCGTTCTAAGGTCGCTAATAACTTCGGAACGAGAAGAGATACAATGTTCTGGTTTGAAGCAGCGTAACAGTCGTGTCACAATCTATAAGTACACACATAAAAAACAATCACTTTTGAAAGTCAGTTTCCGACTAACGCTACATGTGAGCTCTGCCTGATGGCGTTCTAAGGTCGCTAATAACTTCGGAACGAGAAGAGATACAATGTTCTGGTTTGAAGCAGCGTAACAGTCGTGTCACAATCTATAAGTACACACATAAAAAACAATCACTTTTGAAAGTCAGTTTCCGACTAACGCTACATGTGAGCTCTGCCTGATGGCGTTCTAAGGTCGCTAATAACTTCGGAACGAGAAGAGATACAATGTTCTGGTTTGAAGCAGCGTAACAGTCGTGTCACAATCTATAAGTACACACATAAAAAACAATCACTTTTGAAAGTCAGTTTCCGACTAACGCTACATGTGAGCTCTGCCTGATGGCGTTCTAAGGTCGCTAATAACTTCGGAACGAGAAGAGATACAATGTTCTGGTTTGAAGCAGCGTAACAGTCGTGTCACAATCTATAAGTACACACATAAAAAACAATCACTTTTGAAAGTCAGTTTCCGACTAACGCTACATGTGAGCTCTGCCTGATGGCGTTCTAAGGTCGCTAATAACTTCGGAACGAGAAGAGATACAATGTTCTGGTTTGAAGCAGCGTAACAGTCGTGTCACAATCTATAAGTACACACATAAAAAACAATCACTTTTGAAAGTCAGTTTCCGACTAACGCTACATGTGAGCTCTGCCTGATGGCGTTCTAAGGTCGCTAATAACTTCGGAACGAGAAGAGATACAATGTTCTGGTTTGAAGCAGCGTAACAGTCGTGTCACAATCTATAAGTACACACATAAAAAACAATCACTTTTGAAAGTCAGTTTCCGACTAACGCTACATGTGAGCTCTGCCTGATGGCGTTCTAAGGTCGCTAATAACTTCGGAACGAGAAGAGATACAATGTTCTGGTTTGAAGCAGCGTAACAGTCGTGTCACAATCTATAAGTACACACATAAAAAACAATCACTTTTGAAAGTCAGTTTCCGACTAACGCTACATGTGAGCTCTGCCTGATGGCGTTCTAAGGTCGCTAATAACTTCGGAACGAGAAGAGATACAATGTTCTGGTTTGAAGCAGCGTAACAGTCGTGTCACAATCTATAAGTACACACATAAAAAACAATCACTTTTGAAAGTCAGTTTCCGACTAACGCTACATGTGAGCTCTGCCTGATGGCGTTCTAAGGTCGCTAATAACTTCGGAACGAGAAGAGATACAATGTTCTGGTTTGAAGCAGCGTAACAGTCGTGTCACAATCTATAAGTACACACATAAAAAACAATCACTTTTGAAAGTCAGTTTCCGACTAACGCTACATGTGAGCTCTGCCTGATGGCGTTCTAAGGTCGCTAATAACTTCGGAACGAGAAGAGATACAATGTTCTGGTTTGAAGCAGCGTAACAGTCGTGTCACAATCTATAAGTACACACATAAAAAACAATCACTTTTGAAAGTCAGTTTCCGACTAACGCTACATGTGAGCGCTGCCTGATGGCGTTCTAAGGTCGCTAATAACTTCGGAACGAGAAGAGATACAATGTTCTGGTTTGAAGCAGCGTAACAGTCGTGTCACAATCTATAAGTACACACATAAAAAACAATCACTTTTGAAAGTCAGTTTCCGACTAACGCTACATGTGAGCTCTGCCTGATGGCGTTCTAAGGTCGCTAATAACTTCGGAACGAGAAGAGATACAATGTTCTGGTTTGAAGCAGCGTAACAGTCGTGTCACAATCTATAAGTACACACATAAAAAACAATCACTTTTGAAAGTCAGTTTCCGACTAACGCTACATGTGAGCTCTGCCTGATGGCGTTCTAAGGTCGCTAATAACTTCGGAACGAGAAGAGATACAATGTTCTGGTTTGAAGCAGCGTAACAGTCGTGTCACAATCTATAAGTACACACATAAAAAACAATCACTTTTGAAAGTCAGTTTCCGACTAACGCTACATGTGAGCTCTGCCTGATGGCGTTCTAAGGTCGCTAATAACTTCGGAACGAGAAGAGATACAATGTTCTGGTTTGAAGCAGCGTAACAGTCGTGTCACAATCTATAAGTACACACATAAAAAACAATCACTTTTGAAAGTCAGTTTCCGACTAACGCTACATGTGAGCTCTGCCTGATGGCGTTCTAAGGTCGCTAATAACTTCGGAACGAGAAGAGATACAATGTTCTGGTTTGAAGCAGCGTAACAGTCGTGTCACAATCTATAAGTACACACATAAAAAACAATCACTTTTGAAAGTCAGTTTCCGACTAACGCTACATGTGAGCTCTGCCTGATGGCGTTCTAAGGTCGCTAATAACTTCGGAACGAGAAGAGATACAATGTTCTGGTTTGAAGCAGCGTAACAGTCGTGTCACAATCTATAAGTACACACATAAAAAACAATCACTTTTGAAAGTCAGTTTCCGACTAACGCTACATGTGAGCTCTGCCTGATGGCGTTCTAAGGTCGCTAATAACTTCGGAACGAGAAGAGATACAATGTTCTGGTTTGAAGCAGCGTAACAGTCGTGTCACAATCTATAAGTACACACATAAAAAACAATCACTTTTGAAAGTCAGTTTCCGACTAACGCTACATGTGAGCTCTGCCTGATGGCGTTCTAAGGTCGCTAATAACTTCGGAACGAGAAGAGATACAATGTTCTGGTTTGAAGCAGCGTAACAGTCGTGTCACAATCTATAAGTACACACATAAAAAACAATCACTTTTGAAAGTCAGTTTCCGACTAACGCTACATGTGAGCTCTGCCTGATGGCGTTCTAAGGTCGCTAATAACTTCGGAACGAGAAGAGATACAATGTTCTGGTTTGAAGCAGCGTAACAGTCGTGTCACAATCTATAAGTACACACATAAAAAACAATCACTTTTGAAAGTCAGTTTCCGACTAACGCTACATGTGAGCTCTGCCTGATGGCGTTCTAAGGTCGCTAATAACTTCGGAACGAGAAGAGATACAATGTTCTGGTTTGAAGCAGCGTAACAGTCGTGTCACAATCTATAAGTACACACATAAAAAACAATCACTTTTGAAAGTCAGTTTCCGACTAACGCTACATGTGAGCTCTGCCTGATGGCGTTCTAAGGTCGCTAATAACTTCGGAACGAGAAGAGATACAATGTTCTGGTTTGAAGCAGCGTAACAGTCGTGTCACAATCTATAAGTACACACATAAAAAACAATCACTTTTGAAAGTCAGTTTCCGACTAACGCTACATGTGAGCTCTGCCTGATGGCGTTCTAAGGTCGCTAATAACTTCGGAACGAGAAGAGATACAATGTTCTGGTTTGAAGCAGCGTAACAGTCGTGTCACAATCTATAAGTACACACATAAAAAACAATCACTTTTGAAAGTCAGTTTCCGACTAACGCTACATGTGAGCTCTGCCTGATGGCGTTCTAAGGTCGCTAATAACTTCGGAACGAGAAGAGATACAATGTTCTGGTTTGAAGCAGCGTAACAGTCGTGTCACAATCTATAAGTACACACATAAAAAACAATCACTTTTGAAAGTCAGTTTCCGACTAACGCTACATGTGAGCTCTGCCTGATGGCGTTCTAAGGTCGCTAATAACTTCGGAACGAGAAGAGATACAATGTTCTGGTTTGAAGCAGCGTAACAGTCGTGTCACAATCTATAAGTACACACATAAAAAACAATCACTTTTGAAAGTCAGTTTCCGACTAACGCTACATGTGAGCTCTGCCTGATGGCGTTCTAAGGTCGCTAATAACTTCGGAACGAGAAGAGATACAATGTTCTGGTTTGAAGCAGCGTAACAGTCGTGTCACAATCTATAAGTACACACATAAAAAACAATCACTTTTGAAAGTCAGTTTCCGACTAACGCTACATGTGAGCGCTGCCTGATGGCGTTCTAAGGTCGCTAATAACTTCGGAACGAGAAGAGATACAATGTTCTGGTTTGAAGCAGCGTAACAGTCGTGTCACAATCTATAAGTACACACATAAAAAACAATCACTTTTGAAAGTCAGTTTCCGACTAACGCTACATGTGAGCTCTGCCTGATGGCGTTCTAAGGTCGCTAATAACTTCGGAACGAGAAGAGATACAATGTTCTGGTTTGAAGCAGCGTAACAGTCGTGTCACAATCTATAAGTACACACATAAAAAACAATCACTTTTGAAAGTCAGTTTCCGACTAACGCTACATGTGAGCGCTGCCTGATGGCGTTCTAAGGTCGCTAATAACTTCGGAACGAGAAGAGATACAATGTTCTGGTTTGAAGCAGCGTAACAGTCGTGTCACAATCTATAAGTACACACATAAAAAACAATCACTTTTGAAAGTCAGTTTCCGACTAACGCTACATGTGAGCTCTGCCTGATGGCGTTCTAAGGTCGCTAATAACTTCGGAACGAGAAGAGATACAATGTTCTGGTTTGAAGCAGCGTAACAGTCGTGTCACAATCTATAAGTACACACATAAAAAACAATCACTTTTGAAAGTCAGTTTCCGACTAACGCTACATGTGAGCTCTGCCTGATGGCGTTCTAAGGTCGCTAATAACTTCGGAACGAGAAGAGATACAATGTTCTGGTTTGAAGCAGCGTAACAGTCGTGTCACAATCTATAAGTACACACATAAAAAACAATCACTTTTGAAAGTCAGTTTCCGACTAACGCTACATGTGAGCTCTGCCTGATGGCGTTCTAAGGTCGCTAATAACTTCGGAACGAGAAGAGATACAATGTTCTGGTTTGAAGCAGCGTAACAGTCGTGTCACAATCTATAAGTACACACATAAAAAACAATCACTTTTGAAAGTCAGTTTCCGACTAACGCTACATGTGAGCTCTGCCTGATGGCGTTCTAAGGTCGCTAATAACTTCGGAACGAGAAGAGATACAATGTTCTGGTTTGAAGCAGCGTAACAGTCGTGTCACAATCTATAAGTACACACATAAAAAACAATCACTTTTGAAAGTCAGTTTCCGACTAACGCTACATGTGAGCTCTGCCTGATGGCGTTCTAAGGTCGCTAATAACTTCGGAACGAGAAGAGATACAATGTTCTGGTTTGAAGCAGCGTAACAGTCGTGTCACAATCTATAAGTACACACATAAAAAACAATCACTTTTGAAAGTCAGTTTCCGACTAACGCTACATGTGAGCTCTGCCTGATGGCGTTCTAAGGTCGCTAATAACTTCGGAACGAGAAGAGATACAATGTTCTGGTTTGAAGCAGCGTAACAGTCGTGTCACAATCTATAAGTACACACATAAAAAACAATCACTTTTGAAAGTCAGTTTCCGACTAACGCTACATGTGAGCTCTGCCTGATGGCGTTCTAAGGTCGCTAATAACTTCGGAACGAGAAGAGATACAATGTTCTGGTTTGAAGCAGCGTAACAGTCGTGTCACAATCTATAAGTACACACATAAAAAACAATCACTTTTGAAAGTCAGTTTCCGACTAACGCTACATGTGAGCTCTGCCTGATGGCGTTCTAAGGTCGCTAATAACTTCGGAACGAGAAGAGATACAATGTTCTGGTTTGAAGCAGCGTAACAGTCGTGTCACAATCTATAAGTACACACATAAAAAACAATCACTTTTGAAAGTCAGTTTCCGACTAACGCTACATGTGAGCTCTGCCTGATGGCGTTCTAAGGTCGCTAATAACTTCGGAACGAGAAGAGATACAATGTTCTGGTTTGAAGCAGCGTAACAGTCGTGTCACAATCTATAAGTACACACATAAAAAACAATCACTTTTGAAAGTCAGTTTCCGACTAACGCTACATGTGAGCTCTGCCTGATGGCGTTCTAAGGTCGCTAATAACTTCGGAACGAGAAGAGATACAATGTTCTGGTTTGAAGCAGCGTAACAGTCGTGTCACAATCTATAAGTACACACATAAAAAACAATCACTTTTGAAAGTCAGTTTCCGACTAACGCTACATGTGAGCTCTGCCTGATGGCGTTCTAAGGTCGCTAATAACTTCGGAACGAGAAGAGATACAATGTTCTGGTTTGAAGCAGCGTAACAGTCGTGTCACAAT
The DNA here is from genome assembly GCA_031893035.1 of Dermolepida albohirtum. Taxonomy (NCBI): domain Eukaryota; kingdom Metazoa; phylum Arthropoda; class Insecta; order Coleoptera; family Scarabaeidae; genus Dermolepida; species Dermolepida albohirtum. The sequence continues at coordinate 11,528 of JAVIWB010002041.1, forward strand.
CTATAAGTACACACATAAAAAACAATCACTTTTGAAAGTCAGTTTCCGACTAACGCTACATGTGAGCTCTGCCTGATGGCGTTCTAAGGTCGCTAATAACTTCGGAACGAGAAGAGATACAATGTTCTGGTTTGAAGCAGCGTAACAGTCGTGTCACAATCTATAAGTACACACATAAAAAACAATCACTTTTGAAAGTCAGTTTCCGACTAACGCTACATGTGAGCTCTGCCTGATGGCGTTCTAAGGTCGCTAATAACTTCGGAACGAGAAGAGATACAATGTTCTGGTTTGAAGCAGCGTAACAGTCGTGTCACAATCTATAAGTACACACATAAAAAACAATCACTTTTGAAAGTCAGTTTCCGACTAACGCTACATGTGAGCTCTGCCTGATGGCGTTCTAAGGTCGCTAATAACTTCGGAACGAGAAGAGATACAATGTTCTGGTTTGAAGCAGCGTAACAGTCGTGTCACAATCTATAAGTACACACATAAAAAACAATCACTTTTGAAAGTCAGTTTCCGACTAACGCTACATGTGAGCTCTGCCTGATGGCGTTCTAAGGTCGCTAATAACTTCGGAACGAGAAGAGATACAATGTTCTGGTTTGAAGCAGCGTAACAGTCGTGTCACAATCTATAAGTACACACATAAAAAACAATCACTTTTGAAAGTCAGTTTCCGACTAACGCTACATGTGAGCTCTGCCTGATGGCGTTCTAAGGTCGCTAATAACTTCGGAACGAGAAGAGATACAATGTTCTGGTTTGAAGCAGCGTAACAGTCGTGTCACAATCTATAAGTACACACATAAAAAACAATCACTTTTGAAAGTCAGTTTCCGACTAACGCTACATGTGAGCTCTGCCTGATGGCGTTCTAAGGTCGCTAATAACTTCGGAACGAGAAGAGATACAATGTTCTGGTTTGAAGCAGCGTAACAGTCGTGTCACAATCTATAAGTACACACATAAAAAACAATCACTTTTGAAAGTCAGTTTCCGACTAACGCTACATGTGAGCTCTGCCTGATGGCGTTCTAAGGTCGCTAATAACTTCGGAACGAGAAGAGATACAATGTTCTGGTTTGAAGCAGCGTAACAGTCGTGTCACAATCTATAAGTACACACATAAAAAACAATCACTTTTGAAAGTCAGTTTCCGACTAACGCTACATGTGAGCTCTGCCTGATGGCGTTCTAAGGTCGCTAATAACTTCGGAACGAGAAGAGATACAATGTTCTGGTTTGAAGCAGCGTAACAGTCGTGTCACAATCTATAAGTACACACATAAAAAACAATCACTTTTGAAAGTCAGTTTCCGACTAACGCTACATGTGAGCGCTGCCTGATGGCGTTCTAAGGTCGCTAATAACTTCGGAACGAGAAGAGATACAATGTTCTGGTTTGAAGCAGCGTAACAGTCGTGTCACAATCTATAAGTACACACATAAAAAACAATCACTTTTGAAAGTCAGTTTCTCGTTCAAATCGGCGTGCTATCTCGCGAACCAAGGGCCTCTCGGCGACGGCGCGGACACTGCCGGATGCGTATTGACGTCCGGAATCGACTGCTTCAAACCGGAACCTGCTAGGACGTCGCGTTCTCGAGTTATGACCGGAAAACCGAAAATTTTTGCGAAAATTCAAACTGCCACTGCGGCCAAACGGTTCGCTCTACAGCGACGCGCTTGTGCTCGTTTTAATCCTTGTGAAGAGTACATTGATTGGTGAAAATTTTGTGGCGATAAGACGAAAAATGTGGAAGTTATGGCCGTTTGACGATTTTTGCGATTTTTTTGAACCTCAAGCGATGAAATTTAAAAAACGGAAAAATCAAAGTGTGGATTTTCGACGTTTTGATACCTCTATTTTATGTATTCGAACCCGCTGATTACGAAAAACGCATCGGGAATGCGCTAGCTCTTTCGGTTCTCGAGATATTCGCGAAAAACTAAATTTGGTGAAATCGAAAAAATTAAAATTGCGATTTTCGCCGTTTCGATGGTCCTATCGTACGTATTTTGATCTCCTGATTCAGAAACAACCCCTACTTGGCATCGTATCTCTTACGGTTCTCGAAAAAAATAAAGTTGCGATTTTCGCCGATTCGATGGTTCTATCTTATGTATTTTGATCTGCTGATTCAGAAAATGTACCTATTTGGCATCGTATCTCTTTCGGTTCTCGAGATATTCGCAAAAAACACTTTTGCAAGTTGCGAAAATCGCGAAAATTTTGGATTTTCGTTCAAATCGGCGTGCTATCTCGCGAACCAAGGGCCTCTCGGCGACGGCGCGGACACTGCCGGATGCGTATTGACGTCCGGAATCGACTGCTTCAAACCGGAACCTGCTACGACGTCGCGTTCTCGAGTTATGACCGGAAAACCGAAAATTTTTGCGAAAATTCAAACTGCCACTGCGGCCAAACGGTTCGCTCTACAGCGATGCGCTTGTGCTCATTTTAATCCTTGTGAAGAGTACATTGATTGGTGAAAATTTTGTGGCGATAGGACGAAAAATGTGGAAGTTATGGCCGTTTGACGATTTTTGCGATTTTTTTGAACCTCAAGCGATGAAATTTAAAAAACGGAAAAATCAAAGTGTGGATTTTCGACGTTTTGATACCTCTATTTTATGTATTCGAACCCGCTGATTACGAAAAACGCATCGGGAATGCGCTAGCTCTTTCGGTTCTCGAGATATTCGCGAAAAACTAAATTTGGTGAAATCGAAAAAATTAAAATTGCGATTTTCGCCGTTTCGATGGTCCTATCGTACGTATTTTGATCTCCTGATTCAGAAACAACCCCTACTTGGCATCGTATCTCTTACGGTTCTCGAAAAAAATAAAGTTGCGATTTTCGCCGATTCGATGGTTCTATCTTATGTATTTTGATCTGCTGATTCAGAAAATGTACCTATTTGGCATCGTATCTCTTTCGGTTCTCGAGATATTCGCAAAAAACACTTTTGCAAGTTGCGAAAATCGCGAAAATTTTGGATTTTCGTTCAAATCGGCGTGCTATCTCGCGAACCAAGGGCCTCTCGGCGACGGCGCGGACACTGCCGGATGCGTATTGACGTCCGGAATCGACTGCTTCAAACCGGAACCTGCTACGACGTCGCGTTCTCGAGTTATGACCGGAAAACCGAAAATTTTTGCGAAAATTCAAACTGCCACTGCGGCCAAACGGTTCGCTCTACAGCGATGCGCTTGTGCTCATTTTAATCCTTGTGAAGAGTACATTGATTGGTGAAAATTTTGTGGCGATAGGACGAAAAATGTGGAAGTTATGGCCGTTTGACGATTTTTGCGATTTTTTTGAACCTCAAGCGATGAAATTTAAAAAACGGAAAAATCAAAGTGTGGATTTTCGACGTTTTGATACCTCTATTTTATGTATTCGAACCCGCTGATTACGAAAAACGCATCGGGAATGCGCTAGCTCTTTCGGTTCTCGAGATATTCGCGAAAAACTAAATTTGGTGAAATCGAAAAAATTAAAATTGCGATTTTCGCCGTTTCGATGGTCCTATCGTACGTATTTTGATCTCCTGATTCAGAAACAACCCCTACTTGGCATCGTATCTCTTACGGTTCTCGAAAAAAATAAAGTTGCGATTTTCGCCGATTCGATGGTTCTATCTTATGTATTTTGATCTGCTGATTCAGAAAATGTACCTATTTGGCATCGTATCTCTTTCGGTTCTCGAGATATTCGCAAAAAACACTTTTGCAAGTTGCGAAAATCGCGAAAATTTTGGATTTTCGTTCAAATCGGCGTGCTATCTCGCGAACCAAGGGCCTCTCGGCGACGGCGCGGACACTGCCGGATGCGTATTGACGTCCGGAATCGACTGCTTCAAACCGGAACCTGCTACGACGTCGCGTTCTCGAGTTATGACCGGAAAACCGAAAATTTTTGCGAAAATTCAAACTGCCACTGCGGCCAAACGGTTCGCTCTACAGCGATGCGCTTGTGCTCATTTTAATCCTTGTGAAGAGTACATTGATTGGTGAAAATTTTGTGGCGATAGGACGAAAAATGTGGAAGTTATGGCCGTTTGACGATTTTTGCGATTTTTTTGAACCTCAAGCGATGAAATTTAAAAAACGGAAAAATCAAAGTGTGGATTTTCGACGTTTTGATACCTCTATTTTATGTATTCGAACCCGCTGATTACGAAAAACGCATCGGGAATGCGCTATCTCTTTCGGTTCTCGAGATATTCGCGAAAAACTAAATTTGGTGAAATCGAAAAAATTAAAATTGCGATTTTCGCCGTTTCGATGGTCCTATCGTACGTATTTTGATCTCCTGATTCAGAAACAACCCCTACTTGGCATCGTATCTCTTACGGTTCTCGAAAAAAATAAAGTTGCGATTTTCGCCGATTCGATGGTTCTATCTTATGTATTTTGATCTGCTGATTCAGAAAATGTACCTATTTGGCATCGTATCTCTTTCGGTTCTCGAGATATTCGCAAAAAACACTTTTGCAAGTTGCGAAAATCGCGAAAATTTTGGATTTTCGTTCAAATCGGCGTGCTATCTCGCGAACCAAGGGCCTCTCGGCGACGGCGCGGACACTGCCGGATGCGTATTGACGTCCGGAATCGACTGCTTCAAACCGGAACCTGCTACGACGTCGCGTTCTCGAGTTATGACCGGAAAACCGAAAATTTTTGCGAAAATTCAAACTGCCACTGCGGCCAAACGGTTCGCTCTACAGCGATGCGCTTGTGCTCATTTTAATCCTTGTGAAGAGTACATTCATTGGTGAAAATTTTGTGGCGATAGGACGAAAAATGTGGAAGTTATGGCCGTTTGACGATTTTTGCGATTTTTTTGAACCTCAAGCGATGAAATTTAAAAAACGGAAAAATCAAAGTGTGGATTTTCGACGTTTTGATACCTCTATTTTATGTATTCGAACCCGCTGATTACGAAAAACGCATCGGGAATGCGCTAGCTCTTTCGGTTCTCGAGATATTCGCGAAAAACTAAATTTGGTGAAATCGAAAAAATTAAAATTGCGATTTTCGCCGTTTCGATGGTCCTATCGTACGTATTTTGATCTCCTGATTCAGAAACAACCCCTACTTGGCATCGTATCTCTTACGGTTCTCGAAAAAAATAAAGTTGCGATTTTCGCCGATTCGATGGTTCTATCTTATGTATTTTGATCTGCTGATTCAGAAAATGTACCTATTTGGCATCGTATCTCTTTCGGTTCTCGAGATATTCGCAAAAAACACTTTTGCAAGTTGCGAAAATCGCGAAAATTTTGGATTTTCGTTCAAATCGGCGTGCTATCTCGCGAACCAAGGGCCTCTCGGCGACGGCGCGGACACTGCCGGATGCGTATTGACGTCCGGAATCGACTGCTTCAAACCGGAACCTGCTACGACGTCGCGTTCTCGAGTTATGACCGGAAAACCGAAAATTTTTGCGAAAATTCAAACTGCCACTGCGGCCAAACGGTTCGCTCTACAGCGATGCGCTTGTGCTCATTTTAATCCTTGTGAAGAGTACATTCATTGGTGAAAATTTTGTGGCGATAGGACGAAAAATGTGGAAGTTATGGCCGTTTGACGATTTTTGCGATTTTTTTGAACCTCAAGCGATGAAATTTAAAAAACGGAAAAATCAAAGTGTGGATTTTCGACGTTTTGATACCTCTATTTTATGTATTCGAACCCGCTGATTACGAAAAACGCATCGGGAATGCGCTAGCTCTTTCGGTTCTCGAGATATTCGCGAAAAACTAAATTTGGTGAAATCGAAAAAATTAAAATTGCGATTTTCGCCGTTTCGATGGTCCTATCGTACGTATTTTGATCTCCTGATTCAGAAACAACCCCTACTTGGCATCGTATCTCTTACGGTTCTCGAAAAAAATAAAGTTGCGATTTTCGCCGATTCGATGGTTCTATCTTATGTATTTTGATCTGCTGATTCAGAAAATGTACCTATTTGGCATCGTATCTCTTTCGGTTCTCGAGATATTCGCAAAAAACACTTTTGCAAGTTGCGAAAATCGCGAAAATTTTGGATTTTCGTTCAAATCGGCGTGCTATCTCGCGAACCAAGGGCCTCTCGGCGACGGCGCGGACACTGCCGGATGCGTATTGACGTCCGGAATCGACTGCTTCAAACCGGAACCTGCTACGACGTCGCGTTCTCGAGTTATGACCGGAAAACCGAAAATTTTTGCGAAAATTCAAACTGCCACTGCGGCCAAACGGTTCGCTCTACAGCGATGCGCTTGTGCTCATTTTAATCCTTGTGAAGAGTACATTCATTGGTGAAAATTTTGTGGCGATAGGACGAAAAATGTGGAAGTTATGGCCGTTTGACGATTTTTGCGATTTTTTTGAACCTCAAGCGATGAAATTTAAAAAACGGAAAAATCAAAGTGTGGATTTTCGACGTTTTGATACCTCTATTTTATGTATTCGAACCCGCTGATTACGAAAAACGCATCGGGAATGCGCTAGCTCTTTCGGTTCTCGAGATATTCGCGAAAAACTAAATTTGGTGAAATCGAAAAAATTAAAATTGCGATTTTCGCCGTTTCGATGGTCCTATCGTACGTATTTTGATCTCCTGATTCAGAAACAACCCCTACTTGGCATCGTATCTCTTACGGTTCTCGAAAAAAATAAAGTTGCGATTTTCGCCGATTCGATGGTTCTATCTTATGTATTTTGATCTGCTGATTCAGAAAATGTACCTATTTGGCATCGTATCTCTTTCGGTTCTCGAGATATTCGCAAAAAACACTTTTGCAAGTTGCGAAAATCGCGAAAATTTTGGATTTTCGTTCAAATCGGCGTGCTATCTCGCGAACCAAGGGCCTCTCGGCGACGGCGCGGACACTGCCGGATGCGTATTGACGTCCGGAATCGACTGCTTCAAACCGGAACCTGCTACGACGTCGCGTTCTCGAGTTATGACCGGAAAACCGAAAATTTTTGCGAAAATTCAAACTGCCACTGCGGCCAAACGGTTCGCTCTACAGCGATGCGCTTGTGCTCATTTTAATCCTTGTGAAGAGTACATTCATTGGTGAAAATTTTGTGGCGATAGGACGAAAAATGTGGAAGTTATGGCCGTTTGACGATTTTTGCGATTTTTTTGAACCTCAAGCGATGAAATTTAAAAAACGGAAAAATCAAAGTGTGGATTTTCGACGTTTTGATACCTCTATTTTATGTATTCGAACCCGCTGATTACGAAAAACGCATCGGGAATGCGCTAGCTCTTTCGGTTCTCGAGATATTCGCGAAAAACTAAATTTGGTGAAATCGAAAAAATTAAAATTGCGATTTTCGCCGTTTCGATGGTCCTATCGTACGTATTTTGATCTCCTGATTCAGAAACAACCCCTACTTGGCATCGTATCTCTTACGGTTCTCGAAAAAAATAAAGTTGCGATTTTCGCCGATTCGATGGTTCTATCTTATGTATTTTGATCTGCTGATTCAGAAAATGTACCTATTTGGCATCGTATCTCTTTCGGTTCTCGAGATATTCGCAAAAAACACTTTTGCAAGTTGCGAAAATCGCGAAAATTTTGGATTTTCGTTCAAATCGGCATGCTATCTCGCGAACCAAGGGCCTCTCGGCGACGGCGCGGACACTGCCGGATGCGTATTGACGTCCGGAATCGACTGCTTCAAACCGGAACCTGCTACGACGTCGCGTTCTCGAGTTATGACCGGAAAACCGAAAATTTTTGCGAAAATTCAAACTGCCACTGCGGCCAAACGGTTCGCTCTACAGCGATGCGCTTGTGCTCATTTTAATCCTTGTGAAGAGTACATTCATTGGTGAAAATTTTGTGGCGATAGGACGAAAAATGTGGAAGTTATGGCCGTTTGACGATTTTTGCGATTTTTTTGAACCTCAAGCGATGAAATTTAAAAAACGGAAAAATCAAAGTGTGGATTTTCGACGTTTTGATACCTCTATTTTATGTATTCGAACCCGCTGATTACGAAAAACGCATCGGGAATGCGCTAGCTCTTTCGGTTCTCGAGATATTCGCGAAAAACTAAATTTGGTGAAATCGAAAAAATTAAAATTGCGATTTTCGCCGTTTCGATGGTCCTATCGTACGTATTTTGATCTCCTGATTCAGAAACAACCCCTACTTGGCATCGTATCTCTTACGGTTCTCGAAAAAAATAAAGTTGCGATTTTCGCCGATTCGATGGTTCTATCTTATGTATTTTGATCTGCTGATTCAGAAAATGTACCTATTTGGCATCGTATCTCTTTCGGTTCTCGAGATATTCGCAAAAAACACTTTTGCAAGTTGCGAAAATCGCGAAAATTTTGGATTTTCGTTCAAATCGGCATGCTATCTCGCGAACCAAGGGCCTCTCGGCGACGGCGCGGACACTGCCGGATGCGTATTGACGTCCGGAATCGACTGCTTCAAACCGGAACCTGCTACGACGTCGCGTTCTCGAGTTATGACCGGAAAACCGAAAATTTTTGCGAAAATTCAAACTGCCACTGCGGCCAAACGGTTCGCTCTACAGCGATGCGCTTGTGCTCATTTTAATCCTTGTGAAGAGTACATTCATTGGTGAAAATTTTGTGGCGATAGGACGAAAAATGTGGAAGTTATGGCCGTTTGACGATTTTTGCGATTTTTTTGAACCTCAAGCGATGAAATTTAAAAAACGGAAAAATCAAAGTGTGGATTTTCGACGTTTTGATACCTCTATTTTATGTATTCGAACCCGCTGATTACGAAAAACGCATCGGGAATGCGCTAGCTCTTTCGGTTCTCGAGATATTCGCGAAAAACTAAATTTGGTGAAATCGAAAAAATTAAAATTGCGATTTTCGCCGTTTCGATGGTCCTATCGTACGTATTTTGATCTCCTGATTCAGAAACAACCCCTACTTGGCATCGTATCTCTTACGGTTCTCGAAAAAAATAAAGTTGCGATTTTCGCCGATTCGATGGTTCTATCTTATGTATTTTGATCTGCTGATTCAGAAAATGTACCTATTTGGCATCGTATCTCTTTCGGTTCTCGAGATATTCGCAAAAAACACTTTTGCAAGTTGCGAAAATCGCGAAAATTTTGGATTTTCGTTCAAATCGGCATGCTATCTCGCGAACCAAGGGCCTCTCGGCGACGGCGCGGACACTGCCGGATGCGTATTGACGTCCGGAATCGACTGCTTCAAACCGGAACCTGCTACGACGTCGCGTTCTCGAGTTATGACCGGAAAACCGAAAATTTTTGCGAAAATTCAAACTGCCACTGCGGCCAAACGGTTCGCTCTACAGCGATGCGCTTGTGCTCATTTTAATCCTTGTGAAGAGTACATTCATTGGTGAAAATTTTGTGGCGATAGGACGAAAAATGTGGAAGTTATGGCCGTTTGACGATTTTTGCGATTTTTTTGAACCTCAAGCGATGAAATTTAAAAAACGGAAAAATCAAAGTGTGGATTTTCGACGTTTTGATACCTCTATTTTATGTATTCGAACCCGCTGATTACGAAAAACGCATCGGGAATGCGCTAGCTCTTTCGGTTCTCGAGATATTCGCGAAAAACTAAATTTGGTGAAATCGAAAAAATTAAAATTGCGATTTTCGCCGTTTCGATGGTCCTATCGTACGTATTTTGATCTCCTGATTCAGAAACAACCCCTACTTGGCATCGTATCTCTTACGGTTCTCGAAAAAAATAAAGTTGCGATTTTCGCCGATTCGATGGTTCTATCTTATGTATTTTGATCTGCTGATTCAGAAAATGTACCTATTTGGCATCGTATCTCTTTCGGTTCTCGAGATATTCGCAAAAAACACTTTTGCAAGTTGCGAAAATCGCGAAAATTTTGGATTTTCGTTCAAATCGGCATGCTATCTCGCGAACCAAGGGCCTCTCGGCGACGGCGCGGACACTGCCGGATGCGTATTGACGTCCGGAATCGACTGCTTCAAACCGGAACCTGCTACGACGTCGCGTTCTCGAGTTATGACCGGAAAACCGAAAATTTTTGCGAAAATTCAAACTGCCACTGCGGCCAAACGGTTCGCTCTACAGCGATGCGCTTGTGCTCATTTTAATCCTTGTGAAGAGTACATTCATTGGTGAAAATTTTGTGGCGATAGGACGAAAAATGTGGAAGTTATGGCCGTTTGACGATTTTTGCGATTTTTTTGAACCTCAAGCGATGAAATTTAAAAAACGGAAAAATCAAAGTGTGGATTTTCGACGTTTTGATACCTCTATTTTATGTATTCGAACCCGCTGATTACGAAAAACGCATCGGGAATGCGCTAGCTCTTTCGGTTCTCGAGATATTCGCGAAAAACTAAATTTGGTGAAATCGAAAAAATTAAAATTGCGATTTTCGCCGTTTCGATGGTCCTATCGTACGTATTTTGATCTCCTGATTCAGAAACAACCCCTACTTGGCATCGTATCTCTTACGGTTCTCGAAAAAAATAAAGTTGCGATTTTCGCCGATTCGATGGTTCTATCTTATGTATTTTGATCTGCTGATTCAGAAAATGTACCTATTTGGCATCGTATCTCTTTCGGTTCTCGAGATATTCGCAAAAAACACTTTTGCAAGTTGCGAAAATCGCGAAAATTTTGGATTTTCGTTCAAATCGGCATGCTATCTCGCGAACCAAGGGCCTCTCGGCGACGGCGCGGACACTGCCGGATGCGTATTGACGTCCGGAATCGACTGCTTCAAACCGGAACCTGCTACGACGTCGCGTTCTCGAGTTATGACCGGAAAACCGAAAATTTTTGCGAAAATTCAAACTGCCACTGCGGCCAAACGGTTCGCTCTACAGCGATGCGCTTGTGCTCATTTTAATCCTTGTGAAGAGTACATTGATTGGTGAAAATTTTGTGGCGATAGGACGAAAAATGTGGAAGTTATGGCCGTTTGACGATTTTTGCGATTTTTTTGAACCTCAAGCGATGAAATTTAAAAAACGGAAAAATCAAAGTGTGGATTTTCGACGTTTTGATACCTCTATTTTATGTATTCGAACCCGCTGATTACGAAAAACGCATCGGGAATGCGCTAGCTCTTTCGGTTCTCGAGATATTCGCGAAAAACTAAATTTGGTGAAATCGAAAAAATTAAAATTGCGATTTTCGCCGTTTCGATGGTCCTATCGTACGTATTTTGATCTCCTGATTCAGAAACAACCCCTACTTGGCATCGTATCTCTTACGGTTCTCGAAAAAAATAAAGTTGCGATTTTCGCCGATTCGATGGTTCTATCTTATGTATTTTGATCTGCTGATTCAGAAAATGTACCTATTTGGCATCGTATCTCTTTCGGTTCTCGAGATATTCGCAAAAAACACTTTTGCAAGTTGCGAAAATCGCGAAAATTTTGGATTTTCGTTCAAATCGGCATGCTATCTCGCGAACCAAGGGCCTCTCGGCGACGGCGCGGACACTGCCGGATGCGTATTGACGTCCGGAATCGACTGCTTCAAACCGGAACCTGCTACGACGTCGCGTTCTCGAGTTATGACCGGAAAACCGAAAATTTTTGCGAAAATTCAAACTGCCACTGCGGCCAAACGGTTCGCTCTACAGCGATGCGCTTGTGCTCATTTTAATCCTTGTGAAGAGTACATTGATTGGTGAAAATTTTGTGGCGATAGGACGAAAAATGTGGAAGTTATGGCCGTTTGACGATTTTTGCGATTTTTTTGAACCTCAAGCGATGAAATTTAAAAAACGGAAAAATCAAAGTGTGGATTTTCGACGTTTTGATACCTCTATTTTATGTATTCGAACCCGCTGATTACGAAAAACGCATCGGGAATGCGCTAGCTCTTTCGGTTCTCGAGATATTCGCGAAAAACTAAATTTGGTGAAATCGAAAAAATTAAAATTGCGATTTTCGCCGTTTCGATGGTCCTATCGTACGTATTTTGATCTCCTGATTCAGAAACAACCCCTACTTGGCATCGTATCTCTTACGGTTCTCGAAAAAAATAAAGTTGCGATTTTCGCCGATTCGATGGTTCTATCTTATGTATTTTGATCTGCTGATTCAGAAAATGTACCTATTTGGCATCGTATCTCTTTCGGTTCTCGAGATATTCGCAAAAAACACTTTTGCAAGTTGCGAAAATCGCGAAAATTTTGGATTTTCGTTCAAATCGGCATGCTATCTCGCGAACCAAGGGCCTCTCGGCGACGGCGCGGACACTGCCGGATGCGTATTGACGTCCGGAATCGACTGCTTCAAACCGGAACCTGCTACGACGTCGCGTTCTCGAGTTATGACCGGAAAACCGAAAATTTTTGCGAAAATTCAAACTGCCACTGCGGCCAAACGGTTCGCTCTACAGCGATGCGCTTGTGCTCATTTTAATCCTTGTGAAGAGTACATTCATTGGTGAAAATTTTGTGGCGATAGGACGAAAAATGTGGAAGTTATGGCCGTTTGACGATTTTTGCGATTTTTTTGAACCTCAAGCGATGAAATTTAAAAAACGGAAAAATCAAAGTGTGGATTTTCGACGTTTTGATACCTCTATTTTATGTATTCGAACCCGCTGATTACGAAAAACGCATCGGGAATGCGCTAGCTCTTTCGGTTCTCGAGATATTCGCGAAAAACTAAATTTGGTGAAATCGAAAAAATTAAAATTGCGATTTTCGCCGTTTCGATGGTCCTATCGTACGTATTTTGATCTCCTGATTCAGAAACAACCCCTACTTGGCATCGTATCTCTTACGGTTCTCGAAAAAAATAAAGTTGCGATTTTCGCCGATTCGATGGTTCTATCTTATGTATTTTGATCTGCTGATTCAGAAAATGTACCTATTTGGCATCGTATCTCTTTCGGTTCTCGAGATATTCGCAAAAAACACTTTTGCAAGTTGCGAAAATCGCGAAAATTTTGGATTTTCGTTCAAATCGGCATGCTATCTCGCGAACCAAGGGCCTCTCGGCGACGGCGCGGACACTGCCGGATGCGTATTGACGTCCGGAATCGACTGCTTCAAACCGGAACCTGCTACGACGTCGCGTTCTCGAGTTATGACCGGAAAACCGAAAATTTTTGCGAAAATTCAAACTGCCACTGCGGCCAAACGGTTCGCTCTACAGCGATGCGCTTGTGCTCATTTTAATCCTTGTGAAGAGTACATTCATTGGTGAAAATTTTGTGGCGATAGGACGAAAAATGTGGAAGTTATGGCCGTTTGACGATTTTTGCGATTTTTTTGAACCTCAAGCGATGAAATTTAAAAAACGGAAAAATCAAAGTGTGGATTTTCGACGTTTTGATACCTCTATTTTATGTATTCGAACCCGCTGATTACGAAAAACGCATCGGGAATGCGCTAGCTCTTTCGGTTCTCGAGATATTCGCGAAAAACTAAATTTGGTGAAATCGAAAAAATTAAAATTGCGATTTTCGCCGTTTCGATGGTCCTATCGTACGTATTTTGATCTCCTGATTCAGAAACAACCCCTACTTGGCATCGTATCTCTTACGGTTCTCGAAAAAAATAAAGTTGCGATTTTCGCCGATTCGATGGTTCTATCTTATGTATTTTGATCTGCTGATTCAGAAAATGTACCTATTTGGCATCGTATCTCTTTCGGTTCTCGAGATATTCGCAAAAAACACTTTTGCAAGTTGCGAAAATCGCGAAAATTTTGGATTTTCGTTCAAATCGGCGTGCTATCTCGCGAACCAAGGGCCTCTCGGCGACGGCGCGGACACTGCCGGATGCGTATTGACGTCCGGAATCGACTGCTTCAAACCGGAACCTGCTACGACGTCGCGTTCTCGAGTTATGACCGGAAAACCGAAAATTTTTGCGAAAATTCAAACTGCCACTGCGGCCAAACGGTTCGCTCTACAGCGATGCGCTTGTGCTCATTTTAATCCTTGTGAAGAGTACATTGATTGGTGAAAATTTTGTGGCGATAGGACGAAAAATGTGGAAGTTATGGCCGTTTGACGATTTTTGCGATTTTTTTGAACCTCAAGCGATGAAATTTAAAAAACGGAAAAATCAAAGTGTGGATTTTCGACGTTTTGATACCTCTATTTTATGTATTCGAACCCGCTGATTACGAAAAACGCATCGGGAATGCGCTAGCTCTTTCGGTTCTCGAGATATTCGCGAAAAACTAAATTTGGTGAAATCGAAAAAATTAAAATTGCGATTTTCGCCGTTTCGATGGTCCTATCGTACGTATTTTGATCTCCTGATTCAGAAACAACCCCTACTTGGCATCGTATCTCTTACGGTTCTCGAAAAAAATAAAGTTGCGATTTTCGCCGATTCGATGGTTCTATCTTATGTATTTTGATCTGCTGATTCAGAAAATGTACCTATTTGGCATCGTATCTCTTTCGGTTCTCGAGATATTCGCAAAAAACACTTTTGCAAGTTGCGAAAATCGCGAAAATTTTGGATTTTCGTTCAAATCGGCATGCTATCTCGCGAACCAAGGGCCTCTCGGCGACGGCGCGGACACTGCCGGATGCGTATTGACGTCCGGAATCGACTGCTTCAAACCGGAACCTGCTACGACGTCGCGTTCTCGAGTTATGACCGGAAAACCGAAAATTTTTGCGAAAATTCAAACTGCCACTGCGGCCAAACGGTTCGCTCTACAGCGATGCGCTTGTGCTCATTTTAATCCTTGTGAAGAGTACATTCATTGGTGAAAATTTTGTGGCGATAGGACGAAAAATGTGGAAGTTATGGCCGTTTGACGATTTTTGCGATTTTTTTGAACCTCAAGCGATGAAATTTAAAAAACGGAAAAATCAAAGTGTGGATTTTCGACGTTTTGATACCTCTATTTTATGTATTCGAACCCGCTGATTACGAAAAACGCATCGGGAATGCGCTAGCTCTTTCGGTTCTCGAGATATTCGCGAAAAACTAAATTTGGTGAAATCGAAAAAATTAAAATTGCGATTTTCGCCGTTTCGATGGTCCTATCGTACGTATTTTGATCTCCTGATTCAGAAACAACCCCTACTTGGCATCGTATCTCTTACGGTTCTCGAAAAAAATAAAGTTGCGATTTTCGCCGATTCGATGGTTCTATCTTATGTATTTTGATCTGCTGATTCAGAAAATGTACCTATTTGGCATCGTATCTCTTTCGGTTCTCGAGATATTCGCAAAAAACACTTTTGCAAGTTGCGAAAATTGCAAAAATTTTGGATTTTCGTTCAAATCGGCGTGCTATCTCGCGAACCAAGGGCCTCTCGGCGACGGCGCGGACACTGCCGGATGCGTATTGACGTCCGGAATCGACTGCTTCAAACCGGAACCTGCTACGACGTCGCGTTCTCGAGTTATGACCGGAAAACCGAAAATTTTTGCGAAAATTCAAACTGCCACTGCGGCCAAACGGTTCGCTCTACAGCGATGCGCTTGTGCTCATTTTAATCCTTGTGAAGAGTACATTCATTGGTGAAAATTTTGTGGCGATAGGACGAAAAATGTGGAAGTTATGGCCGTTTGACGATTTTTGCGATTTTTTTGAACCTCAAGCGATGAAATTTAAAAAACGGAAAAATCAAAGTGTGGATTTTCGACGTTTTGATACCTCTATTTTATGTATTCGAACCCGCTGATTACGAAAAACGCATCGGGAATGCGCTAGCTCTTTCGGTTCTCGAGATATTCGCGAAAAACTAAATTTGGTGAAATCGAAAAAATTAAAATTGCGATTTTCGCCGTTTCGATGGTCCTATCGTACGTATTTTGATCTCCTGATTCAGAAACAACCCCTACTTGGCATCGTATCTCTTACGGTTCTCGAAAAAAATAAAGTTGCGATTTTCGCCGATTCGATGGTTCTATCTTATGTATTTTGATCTGCTGATTCAGAAAATGTACCTATTTGGCATCGTATCTCTTTCGGTTCTCGAGATATTCGCAAAAAACACTTTTGCAAGTTGCGAAAATCGCGAAAATTTTGGATTTTCGTTCAAATCGGCGTGCTATCTCGCGAACCAAGGGCCTCTCGGCGACGGCGCGGACACTGCCGGATGCGTATTGACGTCCGGAATCGACTGCTTCAAACCGGAACCTGCTACGACGTCGCGTTCTCGAGTTATGACCGGAAAACCGAAAATTTTTGCGAAAATTCAAACTGCCACTGCGGCCAAACGGTTCGCTCTACAGCGATGCGCTTGTGCTCATTTTAATCCTTGTGAAGAGTACATTGATTGGTGAAAATTTTGTGGCGATAGGACGAAAAATGTGGAAGTTATGGCCGTTTGACGATTTTTGCGATTTTTTTGAACCTCAAGCGATGAAATTTAAAAAACGGAAAAATCAAAGTGTGGATTTTCGACGTTTTGATACCTCTATTTTATGTATTCGAACCCGCTGATTACGAAAAACGCATCGGGAATGCGCTAGCTCTTTCGGTTCTCGAGATATTCGCGAAAAACTAAATTTGGTGAAATCGAAAAAATTAAAATTGCGATTTTCGCCGTTTCGATGGTCCTATCGTACGTATTTTGATCTCCTGATTCAGAAACAACCCCTACTTGGCATCGTATCTCTTACGGTTCTCGAAAAAAATAAAGTTGCGATTTTCGCCGATTCGATGGTTCTATCTTATGTATTTTGATCTGCTGATTCAGAAAATGTACCTATTTGGCATCGTATCTCTTTCGGTTCTCGAGATATTCGCAAAAAACACTTTTGCAAGTTGCGAAAATCGCGAAAATTTTGGATTTTCGTTCAAATCGGCGTGCTATCTCGCGAACCAAGGGCCTCTCGGCGACGGCGCGGACACTGCCGGATGCGTATTGACGTCCGGAATCGACTGCTTCAAACCGGAACCTGCTACGACGTCGCGTTCTCGAGTTATGACCGGAAAACCGAAAATTTTTGCGAAAATTCAAACTGCCACTGCGGCCAAACGGTTCGCTCTACAGCGATGCGCTTGTGCTCATTTTAATCCTTGTGAAGAGTACATTGATTGGTGAAAATTTTGTGGCGATAGGACGAAAAATGTGGAAGTTATGGCCGTTTGACGATTTTTGCGATTTTTTTGAACCTCAAGCGATGAAATTTAAAAAACGGAAAAATCAAAGTGTGGATTTTCGACGTTTTGATACCTCTATTTTATGTATTCGAACCCGCTGATTACGAAAAACGCATCGGGAATGCGCTAGCTCTTTCGGTTCTCGAGATATTCGCGAAAAACTAAATTTGGTGAAATCGAAAAAATTAAAATTGCGATTTTCGCCGTTTCGATGGTCCTATCGTACGTATTTTGATCTCCTGATTCAGAAACAACCCCTACTTGGCATCGTATCTCTTACGGTTCTCGAAAAAAATAAAGTTGCGATTTTCGCCGATTCGATGGTTCTATCTTATGTATTTTGATCTGCTGATTCAGAAAATGTACCTATTTGGCATCGTATCTCTTTCGGTTCTCGAGATATTCGCAAAAAACACTTTTGCAAGTTGCGAAAATCGCGAAAATTTTGGATTTTCGTTCAAATCGGCGTGCTATCTCGCGAACCAAGGGCCTCTCGGCGACGGCGCGGACACTGCCGGATGCGTATTGACGTCCGGAATCGACTGCTTCAAACCGGAACCTGCTACGACGTCGCGTTCTCGAGTTATGACCGGAAAACCGAAAATTTTTGCGAAAATTCAAACTGCCACTGCGGCCAAACGGTTCGCTCTACAGCGATGCGCTTGTGCTCATTTTAATCCTTGTGAAGAGTACATTGATTGGTGAAAATTTTGTGGCGATAGGACGAAAAATGTGGAAGTTATGGCCGTTTGACGATTTTTGCGATTTTTTTGAACCTCAAGCGATGAAATTTAAAAAACGGAAAAATCAAAGTGTGGATTTTCGACGTTTTGATACCTCTATTTTATGTATTCGAACCCGCTGATTACGAAAAACGCATCGGGAATGCGCTAGCTCTTTCGGTTCTCGAGATATTCGCGAAAAACTAAATTTGGTGAAATCGAAAAAATTAAAATTGCGATTTTCGCCGTTTCGATGGTCCTATCGTACGTATTTTGATCTCCTGATTCAGAAACAACCCCTACTTGGCATCGTATCTCTTACGGTTCTCGAAAAAAATAAAGTTGCGATTTTCGCCGATTCGATGGTTCTATCTTATGTATTTTGATCTGCTGATTCAGAAAATGTACCTATTTGGCATCGTATCTCTTTCGGTTCTCGAGATATTCGCAAAAAACACTTTTGCAAGTTGCGAAAATCGCGAAAATTTTGGATTTTCGTTCAAATCGGCGTGCTATCTCGCGAACCAAGGGCCTCTCGGCGACGGCGCGGACACTGCCGGATGCGTATTGACGTCCGGAATCGACTGCTTCAAACCGGAACCTGCTACGACGTCGCGTTCTCGAGTTATGACCGGAAAACCGAAAATTTTTGCGAAAATTCAAACTGCCACTGCGGCCAAACGGTTCGCTCTACAGCGATGCGCTTGTGCTCATTTTAATCCTTGTGAAGAGTACATTGATTGGTGAAAATTTTGTGGCGATAGGACGAAAAATGTGGAAGTTATGGCCGTTTGACGATTTTTGCGATTTTTTTGAACCTCAAGCGATGAAATTTAAAAAACGGAAAAATCAAAGTGTGGATTTTCGACGTTTTGATACCTCTATTTTATGTATTCGAACCCGCTGATTACGAAAAACGCATCGGGAATGCGCTAGCTCTTTCGGTTCTCGAGATATTCGCGAAAAACTAAATTTGGTGAAATCGAAAAAATTAAAATTGCGATTTTCGCCGTTTCGATGGTCCTATCGTACGTATTTTGATCTCCTGATTCAGAAACAACCCCTACTTGGCATCGTATCTCTTACGGTTCTCGAAAAAAATAAAGTTGCGATTTTCGCCGATTCGATGGTTCTATCTTATGTATTTTGATCTGCTGATTCAGAAAATGTACCTATTTGGCATCGTATCTCTTTCGGTTCTCGAGATATTCGCAAAAAACACTTTTGCAAGTTGCGAAAATCGCGAAAATTTTGGATTTTCGTTCAAATCGGCGTGCTATCTCGCGAACCAAGGGCCTCTCGGCGACGGCGCGGACACTGCCGGATGCGTATTGACGTCCGGAATCGACTGCTTCAAACCGGAACCTGCTACGACGTCGCGTTCTCGAGTTATGACCGGAAAACCGAAAATTTTTGCGAAAATTCAAACTGCCACTGCGGCCAAACGGTTCGCTCTACAGCGATGCGCTTGTGCTCATTTTAATCCTTGTGAAGAGTACATTGATTGGTGAAAATTTTGTGGCGATAGGACGAAAAATGTGGAAGTTATGGCCGTTTGACGATTTTTGCGATTTTTTTGAACCTCAAGCGATGAAATTTAAAAAACGGAAAAATCAAAGTGTGGATTTTCGACGTTTTGATACCTCTATTTTATAAGATTCATATTGTCAACATGTACCTGTTTATGGTGTCTTTGTGTAGAATACACGTTCTTTTAGAAAAATGATGTTTGCAATTTTTATTGATCGGTACGTAATGCATTGATTAATATTCGGCAATGTGAACTTTCTTTTTCCATGTTTTATAGTGAAAATTAGTTTAAAATATGACAGACAGTGTGGGAATATTAAAAAACATGTACTCTGTGGAAGAGGGCTTTCTGATGTATGTGCTTGACCCTCGGTACGTCCGTCACAAGTTGTGGTGGGCGTCATTTCCTTGGTTAGCAATAAATTGCGGAATGCTTGGGGTGGGGCTTACACTATCAGTGAGGCAAACATAATACATGCATGCTTTCTTAGAAATGCAATCCTAAACCTCTGTTAAATTTATATTTTGGCGATTCAGATAATGTTCCCCGTAAAGAGAGAAAATATATTTTGTGAGTCAAATGGAAATCTTTATCTTATTTGTCGTGCATTTTGATGTTGTAACTAGTTGACTGTTGTCGTCTATTAAGTCTTGTTGAACTTGGAAGAAAACGTATATTTTCTAAAGGTAAAAAATCTGGGGGATTTTTTCCATCTTACTATTTTATTTATTTATTTGTATTTTAATGTGATCGAATTCAATATTAATTATTTTAAAAGTGTAACACTTTAAATGCAAGGTCTCGACATTTTAGGAGGCTCGTAATGCTTGTAAGTCTGTTAGCTTGTTAGTCTTTGCATTATTTCAGGAAGGTAGATTCACGACAAAAAAAATCGCAATTTTGAAAATTTTCCAGTCTAAAAGAATGGCCTTGAATTTGTTTGAAAAGTGACCAGGTGTTTAAGTAATAATAACCGATTCGTTTATTATTTTAGAGCTAGGATTAACACGAAAATGAACGTTTCTGATTACTTGATACATTTTTTCGTCTTCCATTAGGTTCGCCATAATCAAATTCTTATCTCGTTAGACCTCACTTTTACTCAACTACCAGAGCAAATCCCCATCGGTACCCTCAAGTACATACTGGGCGTTTTCGGATAAACCGGAAGTCCGATTCGAACACATATGCGCCCATGGAATGCCCCATTTGAATTTAATTGAATGCGGAAAGTTTCACGAGAATTTAAGTGGCCGCATGCAGTTCGATGCAGTATAATTTTTTATTTCAGTTGTTTCTTTGCGCATGCACTTCCAAGTTTCGCTAAATGAACTGATTCTTTTGCATTTCAGTTGTTTCTGTGCGCCGTCGGCGAAAGGAAATGGGACATGGGTGCGATTGGAGAAAAGAAAAGGCATTAAGTCATTAAGAAAGACCTTTAATGGATAGACAGTCATGTAAATTACACAGAATAGAGTTTTCATCATCGTGTGTGCACATCTACGATCATTACAAATAATCAGATGAAATGATAAAACAGCAATTAAATAAATAACGAGTAGAAAAAATATATAAATTTGTTAAATATACGTAAATAGTAATTTTATACTGTATACATGCGTATGTACAATCAATATGATCTACTTCTGTTAATTTTAATATAAAATTTACTCGGGGGGTCTCGAATACGTTGTCCCTCCCGAGAGCAACGGACCAGAAGAAGCGGAAGCAAAAAAAGTTAAACCGGATTATCACAAATCGCGTAACCAACGCTGCGCGCTGCGCTTTCTTCTAACTTAACTACTTGCGCCCTTTCTACGAGTTCAGCAGTATAATTTTGCATTAGTCGTCTGATTGAACGAACAAATTCAGTCTCTCTCTCTCTCTCTCTCGCACGTCATACAATGCCGTACTCTGCGAGAAAAATTCATTTCTTTCTTCACATGCGTATAACGTGTCGTCTTTGGCTTTCACGGGCAAATTCAAATTAACTGCTTTGCATACGTCAGCATCATTTCCTTACGAAATAATAACTGTGTGTGTGTGTGTGACGATATCCATCGGACCACGTATGACGAACGCTTGTAGTACACATTTAATCGCCAGTTCGAAGGAGACCGTTTGTACAAGAGATGCAATTGGAAAGACTAAAATCAAGTCGACGTGGTCGCGTAGCAATCGGACGCCACCTGTCATTCCTCCGAGGATATCTGCGTGCTCGCGCTGGAAAAAGATCCCCTGGCGTCCAAACAACTATCAGGTACAGTTATGAAGTTGCATTTCTTATAATTGGTCCAGTTCTTACTGCACACCCTCTTCAAAATGCTCTTTTTTTCATTTTCAACTTTACAAGTGACCACCACTTTGGGTATTTGAAAATTGCCGCTTATAAACGGTTCCGCTATTTCCGCGTCTTCTCGAACGACTTGGTCCTTTCCCGTGACATCGTCTCCGGAACATTTGGGATACTGGTGTTTTGGCGAGCAGCCGGAAGAGGACCTCGCCGGCATTAAATGCAGGAATTTTAAGAGTTCTCTTTGCACTCTTCGACTGCGATAGGCGAAAAGGAAAGGCGACAGTATATTGGAAATAACTAGGAGCATCAAGGAGACGTAATTGAAAAAATGGGGCATCTTAGGTTTGTACAGGTCGGTATTTAAGAGCACAGCTAGTCCGTATGGAGTGTAACAGATCAACACCATGAATATGACCAGCAGGCTAATTTTGGCCGCTCGCGTCTCTTCTCTGTACTTGAACACTGAGGCGTTAGATATGCGGCACTTCAGCGAAACGATAATGTTCTTGTGCGAAACTCTGTCGCTCGAACTTCGAGCTACTTTGATGGGAGTCTCCAGTCTGTCCTCGTACCTGTCTTCGGCGGTCATGTTCACCAAATTGATGAAGTTCGGTGCGGAATGGACTTTAGGTATCGTGCTTTTATTATCGACGTTCAAACTTTCATCACTGGAATCGTGCGGCGTCTTCAGTGGCAACTGGGAGTACGAATTAGGTGTCGCCGTGTTAGTAGTCGACGTGGATTTGCGCATCCTTTCACTGTTTTCGCGAGCGGCCGTGTAAATGCAAACGTATATGGCGCATATCGTAATGAACGGAGTCACTATAACTACGAAGAAATAAATGAAAGAGAACGCTATACGTAGAGAAGCTCTCGTTTCATCGACCGTCCCCTCGTTACTGGAGCAGAAGTTCCAGAATTGGCAGTCGGTGGATATGAGCACGTCCATAGTTGCTATCGCAATGGAGAAGATCCAACATGATCCTATTAGTGCGGACGACCGATATTTGTCGATATAAAAGTGGTACCGCAGCGGATGGACGACCGCGAAATACTGATCTATTCCGATTAGGAGAATGCTGAAGATTGACGCCGTGCAAATCAAATTGGTAACACTTTGGGCCAAATAACACAGAATACCGTCCGTTCTCGGAAACGATGTCTTGTCGGAGGAAACGTCCACCTCGATTCCATTTCGAGCGATGGTAATTTTGTCTTGTTCGAAGATTCTATCGCCATCGATGACTTCTTCGGCTTCCTCCTTGAAAAAAACACGATCCACGTAAGAATTCGTGGAGTTGGTGGCAACACTGACTTCCGTGGAAATGTTTTCGAATACGGGCACGAGCGGTGCAACTGTTTTGGGAATTTCTTGGTCTATTATGAGAAGGGGCACCAAAAATACGCTCGATAAGAGGTTGGTTATCAGCAGATTTATTACGAATCTGGAAAAGGAAAGAAAAACACTCGTTATTTTAATGAGGACATTTACTATCGATTAATTGAATTTTCAGAGCGACGTAGTGTTAAGGTTATCGATAAGCAAATATATTAATAAGGAGGTGGAGTGTGCACATTGAAATTTCACTGTTTATCGTTATTATTACTGAAAGGATATAACAGAATATGTGTGGTCGGCCACTCGCGTCAATTAGAAAGGTAGTATTGATATTTAAGGCAAATAACATAATACGGTGTGTGCGTGAATTTAAATAATAATCACCTACCTGTTCGATATAGTACGGAGACCTCTCCTCCTGAAGAATACCATCAGCAGGAGTGCATTTGCGGTCACCGCGATCAGCGACGATACGACCAAAGCTACTGTTACGAACCAGTGTTGATCCAACGCCATCAGTTATTTGTATCAGAGTCTGAAAGGAAATAAAAAATTTAATGTTTGGAGAACCGTTTCTGGAAGCTTATCTTAAAGAATGTCGCCACAGAAATGACAGTGTAAAACCGACTTCTTCCGTCTGTAGCCCGATACGCCGCCGCTAATAGTATGTTATTTTCATATAAGCATGTGTATTATAAAAAATGAATAATATGTGTACGAACCGATGTAAAGCAAATATTGGAGCACTTGCCGGTTTGATCGGTTGGATCGTTGAGAGTGGACGGACACACTTTCTTTAATTCAAACAATATTAAGCAAATGAATTATTAATTGTGCTTAAATGCCTAAAGAGATTACTCCAACGTACTTACTAAGTAATTGGGCTCGAAGTGCGGCCAACTGCGCTGCTGTTTTTTTTTTTACCGATATCCAAGTTTCGAAATTGCATCCTGAACAGACTGAATACATGTTTGCCGATACAATCGCTTCATTATTATGATAATATTAATAGGGATACATTTTATGTAAAGAAGAAATCGATCAGTAAATTTCATTTCCCACCTCTCGTCCGCTCAATAATGAAGCGATTGCATCGTGAAGCATACGCATATACATATGTAACAGTCGAACTGAAAAGTCCCCGGTCTACCATAGTAAAACACAGTTTTTTGGCAAAATGCGATTTTATTATTCAACATAGTTGCCTTCGAGGGCGATACACCGATTATAGCGTTCTTCCAACTTTTCGATACCATTTTTGTAGTACGAATTGTCTTTAGCCTCGAAATAGGCCTCAGTTTCGGCGATCACCTCCTCATCTCTGCTAAATTTCTTCCCGGCGAGCATTCTCTTGAAGTCTGCAAACAGGAAATAGTCGCTGGGGGCCACATCTGGAGAGTACGGTGGATGGGGAAGTAATTCGAAACCCAATTCACTTAATTTGGCCATTGTTTTCATTGATTTGTGACATGGTGCATTATCTTGGTGAAACAGCACTTTCTTCTTCTTCATATGGGGCCGTTTTTTCGCGATTTCGTTCTTCAAACGGTCCAATAACGCTGTATAATAGTCGCTGTTGATGGACTGGCCCTTTTTAAGATAGTCTATGAAAATTATTCCATGCGCATCCCAAAAAACTGACGCCATAACTTTTCCAGCTGACTGTTGCGTCTTTCCACGCTTTGGAGCCGGTTCATCGCGTGCAGTCCACTCGGCTGACTGTCGATTGGACTCTGGAGTGTAGTGATGAATCCATGTTTCATCCATTGTCACATATCGACGCAAAAACTCGGTTTTATTACGATTTAACAGCTTCAAACACAGCTCAGAATCATCAACTCGTTGTTGTTTTTGATCGAATGTGAGCTCGCGCGGCACCCATTTTGCACAGAGCTTCCGCATGCCCAAATATTCATGCACGATGTGTCCAACACGTTCCTTTGATATCTTTAGGACGTCAGCTATCTCGATCAACTTTACTTTACGGTCATTTAAAATGATTTTGCGAACTTTTTTGATGTTTTCGTCGGTGACAGCCTCTTTTGGTCGTCCACTGCGTTCGCCGTCTTCGGTGCTCATTTCACCACGTTTAAAGTTAGCACACCAATCAATTATGGTTGATTTTCCTGGCGCAGAGTCCGGAAACTCCTCATCAAGCCATGCTTTTGCTTCAACGGTATTTTTTCCCTTCAAAAGGCAGTACTTTATCAGCACACGAAATTCTTTTTTTTCCATTTTTTTAAATAACAAAAGTAGCTCCACTCTTAACGCAATGTCTCAGTAACTAATGGTCGGATTGCTGTCAAACTTTGACACGTTTCGTTTGAAGGTGAGTACTATCTAAAAAAACATATGGATTTAATAACAGTAACCCCATCTATGTGTCAGACCGGGGACTTTTCAGCCGACCTGGTATATGTGTATGTGTTGCATGTAGTGTCTACGATACACTTTTTAAACTTTTGTGTGCTATTCTGTTCGGCGATGGGGGAATTCGCTTCGCATATTATTTCCGAAAGAGCAACAAGATGAGAGGGACATTGCAGCGTAATTATTGCAAGAATCCCATCTAGACAATCGCATAGCGGACTTTCATCCTCGAACTAGGGCGGAATGTGAGGTAATTTCACCGTGACTTATCAATTGCATGTGGCGAAGAATCGACTCGCGCGCGTTATGTGCATCGCAAATGGAAGAGCTCATTTTCAACATTCATTGCCGTCAATTGCCAATATCATAATATAGACGCCGAAACGCATCGGGATTTTATCATATTCCACGTTTTTATTTATTCCCCTAAATTCTAAACGAAGGGAAAATTCGGTTCACTCGTTTATACCACGAATAATGGCCGGCACTAAACGAGATTTATGATGTTCCTGTTATATGTACGTCGAATAAACTATATTTTTTAGTGGATTGTAGTTAACTCGGTATATTTATCTTCTCGTGTCGACATTTTTAAAAATCTAATTCACATTGTGTTTATACCAGTCGTCTCCGCCTTTTGAACTTGCAACTGCCAAAATCTTTTTTTTTTTTTCTCCGAATTAATATGTTTACAAAAGTGTGTCTCGATTCATGACGTCCATCAATATCCTCAATTTTCGTTTACTTTCCCTCGAAGGCCGGCCAGCTTGCATTTAACGAATTATAAATAAATTATTGGAAATTTGGAAAGGACCGTTTCGAAAAGAACACGTCCTAACGACCGTTCTATTAGTGTTTATAGAATGTAATGACTGGATGTGCGTAAATTCATTCAGAATTGCGCGAAATGACAAATTGTTAACACACGGTTCGCGTTAATTTTGTATGTGAAGGAGTAATGTAAAAGTCCAAAGTACATTTTGAATGATTCTCGGACCTTGAAAACGATTTTAGAAATGAGAAAACGCATCGTTTAAGTGTTTAAAATACAAAAAAATAAATAAATTCGCTTTGTGTTAAGGAATCGTATTTTACAGTGGTGTAATTAGAACGTTATTAGTGTATTACTTATTGATGATGACAATTTCAGTTGCGGATGATAAATAATAAATACAAACGTTTTCGAATTTTACGCCTTTTCGCTCCCATGACGGTAAAATATGCATATTTTCCATTTAATGTAATTGCAATAATTGATTTGGCGTACACTGTCGACTTTTAATAATTCATAAGTTATTTTATAATAAAAATAAATCACTTCTTATCTGCCAATAAAGTTTGAAATCTTCTAGAATGTACAAGATTTCGCAATCTCCACAGACCTCGCGCTAACTGGGACCTAGTGAATCCGAACGCTGGGGAAGTTCAATCGTTTCCACTTGAAATGCACAACGGAAATATACGCGGTGAGCCGGTTTCGTAATTTGTCTGATGCGGAAATGCCAGTGACCCATTTATTAAATGAAAATTTCGCGCACTTTTGCAATCCCGGACGATCGTACCAGAAGAATGTCCATATATAATAAAAAATAGTAGATATACACATAAGAGTATTTCGTTAGTTCCTATGGATGGTGAAGCTTGGCCCGTTGCCAAATAATAGACCTACTGTTTATGTATTATATTGATGTACGTACGTGTATTATAATGTAATATTTGTATTAATTAAATTAGGGATCTCTGTTGTGCGAAAGAGCGGTGTTTCGATAAATTTAGAATTGTAACCCTCGCAATTTTCTTGCCTTTTCCTTCGACGACCGGCTAGCTGGTTTCTTCAAACGCATTATTAGGTAATGTACATTCACGATATAAAAATAAATACAAAGTTTGCTGTGCAGATGATAAAACACTTTTTGAAATGGCCCGTTTATTTTCTTTGCACCATTTTTCAAATTTCATAAATGGCTTTCCGTCACTGTTACGAGCGATGTAATAATGGGAAGCAAATTGTTAACGGTGCCTTCAACGACACCTCTAACTTCAGGTGGACTGGGTGCATGTCAATTTACTTAAACATCGCGTCACGATAATTCCCACATTTCAGTTTGCTATTATTTATCTGGAGAAAATATAAAAGAGGCAAATCGAAAGGAAGTTAAGAACTTGACAACGTTAAAATTAATATAATAATATTTCATGTTCATTTGGAATGCGTATTACGAGTTGTTTTATGCACGTTATTATTATGTGCTTCGTGTGCTTCATGATATTACTTTTTTATGAATATTACTGTGTATTTTATATGGCAAATATATTTATTTTTTCTAACACGCAAATGAGCACACCATATATTGGTCGGCAGCGACTTTTTTCGTCGTGTACAATTGTACACACATTGCCCGGCTGGGGGTGCATGGGTACCTCGATGTGTTGAACGCGAAGCGAGGTATTTTGAACTGTTTCGTTGCGTATAGAACGATTTGAACTGCTCTTTTATTTAGTATTTGAACTGTTTTATTTACACATGCATCTCCACATGCCGACCACTTTGCTGTTCAAAATAAATTTATTGTTAAGAACATTTATTTGTTTTACTCTAATTATGTGGGGCTCTCGAAACGGGAAGAACGTAAAAACTTGCGCCAGAAGACCCTTATCCCACCACTGGTCTTTTGCATTCTTCTTCGCGCCGCACCTCGTGTCCTAAACTGGGGCTCGTGCCACAAGTCACTACACTCCTACAATATACCAAGTTAATCCCTCGTCCTTAAAATGTACTCAAACACGTCTCCTTTTGACAACTGTCACCGTCATTGTGCGAAAAGAGAACAGTTGTCGTGGAAAATGTTGACTCGGGAAATCGAAATCCAAAACGAATGTTTTTGATTATTTTAAATATTATCAACAAATTCGCCGTCACGTCTCAGTGTAAGTAACGCTTATATGTATTTGTTACGAAACAACCGGGGCGACCTTCGAATATCGCCCACTTCACAATAGAAAGTATTTAAAGATGCTTTATGTTCGAACGTGAGTACTAATGAACCCACTACAAGCAATGTCATTCAACGCGAAGAAATCCATGTTCAAGACGTACATACTTATGTATGTTGCACATACATAAATACATACATATGTATTATGTCTTACGAAAATTTATTTTTATCACACGGTACAGTTACAACAGAGGTAGCCGATTTTACGTAAACCATCTCTTTAATGTATTAATTTTAGTCATCGTGCACACACACGTACTTGCACATAGAGAGGTCATCATCGGAAATTCATTCATTAAACAATGGCCGACTGATTTAATTGTAAATGATTGCTTTATTATTCGCGCCTACGTCTGGAAACTAGTTTTTTCATCATCTACAAACATGTCCACATCCTGCAAGATGTCCTGAAATCTTCCCACGAAAGCGTCAAATCACGTTTATAAATAAGTCGCTTGGATCCATTGTTATTATTATTGAACGTTTACTATTTGAGGTCGTTATACATACATACACGTATGTACGTACTGACATGCATGTGGGATCTCATTCTATTTGCTTGTCGTGATGAGAATGGGAGGAAGGACGCGTTTTCGAAGCACCGCAAATAATGTTATCGATATCATTTGAAACATGTTCTGTTTGCCGTATGAGTAGTAACAAGAACAGTCGTCCGATTGTCTAACTTTGTCCTACAATCGTTACCGATTTATGTAGCACGAAATTGTATAAATAATAGAAAGTCGGGTTACAGAGATTACAATTTGTCTGACCGAGAATTACTCGGTACTAGTAAATATGTATTTGGTGTAAATCACGTGAGAAAAAAAATGCGATATGAGAATTGCTTTGTGGCCTGCATTCGTATAAAAAAAATTTGTTACGGTTCAATTTACACCTTGCAATATGTAGTTTCATTATCTTTTCCGACAACCATTGGTTTATTCTTGTGTATTCATGCGTATATTTCTTCACAAGACGTCACATTTAGTTTTATGTGCTGTGTTATTATTTAGTCTTCAAATTGAATGGCGGCGTCTTATGTATTTCTAACCGTGGGAAGAGGGACTGACCCCTCTGTCTATCGCTTTTGCGTTTCAATTTTTTTCTAATGTCGCATCTATCGGGGCGTCTACCCATCTTACATACTCACGCTCACGTACGGCATAAGCGGTAGTGCCGTGTGCATTGATGTTCTTATCTCTTATGTTGGACAAATCTTCCCTTTACCCCTGATCTGTTCAACTTGGTGTTGATTATTTTACATATGTGTGACTTAGGTGTTGAACTCCCAACTCGCACAGTCGTTCGATCATTCCTTAAGTTTGGAACTCCTCCGCAGAGGGATAAAAGCGAAGTCGCAATTTTACTTTGTTTAAGCGCCTTTTTTTGTACGTCGTTTGGGGGGAAGGGGTGACCACGTGGCGCCTGCTTCGAATTTGATCTGGTCGTTCCGCGACATTCAATATTACAACGTCGGAGTAAGAAACCTCTAAGGTAATGGCAATATACCGACAGTAATATTTTACCGTTAGTTTCCTATTGTCACTTTGTTTTCTGAACACATATACAGAAAAGGCACGAGAAGTACAAAACCCATCTAAAATTAAAAAAGATCTGACTCGCATCACAAAACATCCGACTCCTAATTCTTTTTTACACGTTCGCGGCAGCTTGGCAAAATAACGAAGTGCATATGCAACTCTACGTGTTTGTCGTCGATCGAGTTATTTTATTGAAATTCACGCTTTTTAACTGCACGAAA
Organism: Dermolepida albohirtum; assembly: GCA_031893035.1. Taxonomy (NCBI): domain Eukaryota; kingdom Metazoa; phylum Arthropoda; class Insecta; order Coleoptera; family Scarabaeidae; genus Dermolepida; species Dermolepida albohirtum. Next base: position 41,624 of record JAVIWB010002041.1, read on the forward strand.
TAATTTATGAACGCCATCAGATTCTTTCCTGTTATACGTCAATAACATTTATCTGTCAAGTTTGGTATATTTAGCCGCTGTCCATTTATAATAAAACTTTCATTATTCGCTCAAAACACGGTTACGTGGTTGCGTAAATAACGATTTCGTTCACGATAAACATACCCACATAAACATAATACAAGCGCATAATAGATTTTCACTATCTAGGTTATCACTTGAATCGGCCTTGTATAACGCAACCAGAGACATATACCGAATGAGATAAAATCTCTGTGTTGTGTTCTTACCGTCGCCGACGCCTTCTATCTAGATGTCGTGCGCGTTAGTCTCTGATATTTCCAAGTGGAACTCGAATCGAACGCAACCGAGTACAGACTCGCAGATTTTTGCGCACACCTCACAATATTGGCCGCCGTAATGTGGAAAGTCCTTTCGGTTACTGAATGAACAACTGATTTATTACACAATGTGTGTGCTGAATGGAATGACATTTTTTTGGTTAACGTTTTCCATGTAAACGACGGAAATTGGACAAGTGACAAAGGATTGCGCAACATTGACAAGTATCGAAAACAATAAAAACATTGATATTACATTTAAAATTCCGCCCGGTAACTACTGACTAGCGTTTTCTATTTGTTGCCAGGATTTTTAAAATTGCGCCTTAATTATTCGTTGTTTGCTCACCGAAGACTGAGATCGCGGAGATGAGTGGCGGTTATGCAGCGGCGTGCGTACACAAATGAAAATTCAATGAGTACAATAACGGATGTGCACACTACTTATTAAAGTAATTACTGTACGCTAGTAAGTAATAAGAATTTGATCGCACGCATAAACAAAAATAACACTTGTACATACAGATCTATGTGTAATGGAAAATTGTGAAAACCTACACTACACGTGTTCATATTTACATTTCCTCGTCCGATTAGCACTGCGGCAAAGCATATGAACAGTAATATTATTTGGAGATTAATGCCGGAATACACTCGCCACGGTCAATTTCACAGTTCAGTTATATCTTTCTCATTCTCATAATACGCAGTTGTATACCTGACAACTGAAAGGCGGTTTAAATACAATTTTATACATATCTACAATGCACTACTACACCCCTTATAAATTTAAGCAAAAGTTACCGTTTAACTCCGAGGTCCCGACCGCTACTGATCATTTGCTTAAACACTGTATTTTACGAACTCTAATTTGATACTGAATTTTAATTCGGTCACATGTGTACACGTTCGACGGTACAATTAATAACTACCATCTCGTATACACTCGACATAAATCGAAACGAAATAACTTTTAACTTTTATTATTTACCAATTGCTGCGCTTAAAGATTCGGCTCCTGCTCAAGTATTACAGAACGACTCAATACAAGACCAATTAGTCGTAGGCATCGTGGATTTCTGTGTGTACTCCAAGGTAGAAAATTATGTTTCTCACTCTGTTTACATCATTTATACATTCGTTTTTATATTTAGTGCATTTCGGTATTTCTTAAAACTGATTCACGTGGCATTTTTATTGGCCGGAAAATTTACTAGTAAAAATTTTTTGCCCCTCTCTCTCTCTCTCTCTTCTGGGACTGTCAGACACCAACAAAATAGTAACAATTTATTCAGCTAGTTGTTACACTTTCAAAAATGACCGATAGAATTTCCTCCAAGATAAATGAAATTGAAATTTGCAACTTGACGTAATCTAAAACTACAGAAGGTTTTGGCACGACATAAATCCACAGAAATTACAATCTTCACAGGTTTCGGCAGCACCGTTCGTCATTATGTCCGCAATGCAGAAAACGTTAAACTCGTCGTATTCAGAATTAAACAAGATACGTAGTTTTTGATGTCATCGAGAATCTGAAAGAATTCGCCATGTTTGCTACTCCAATAATACTTAATTCTCTAACTACTGAACAAACACAGATCAGTCTGATGAGAAGAGTAAATATATAACGGAATGAGAATTATGTAGAAAATGTAACAGAATCAATTGTTATATTAAACAGTAATAGCACATTATTTGCACAATAAATCAGGCGATGATTGTACGGTCTTTTTTATTTCATCTGTGAAAATATTCCCCGTATCAGCGATTTATAAACTTAGATAATACAATAGGTCGGCATATCCTTAGCAACAATTCAAATGAATAACAATATAGTATCTTATTTAATGTTTGAATACAATAACACGAGCTTACATTTTTAGACAAGTAAATCCATCTAATTCTTCGATGCGCTATAAATACTCATTATGCATAAAATTTTAATATTTTTCATACACACTTGAATGTAAAAACCCCGCACTGATATTTATTTCTCCTATATGTATAACTAATTGAAAGATTATATCAAAATAGTGTACATGTTGTAAAATATGCATGTACATACATACATACTTACATGTACATATAGTCACAAGCGGGATAATTTGTAGTTATTTTAAATGGAAACTAGTAGTTGACGGTATACTATTTGTTTTGACGTTTTATTGTGGCTTGTGTGTTACGGTTCGGTTTCCATCTTCCACATATTCTATTTCATTTTTCGAAACCCTCTAATTGGTTATTTATGTATGTTCATATATCGTTTTACTTCGATCTAGTTTCGTCAAATGTCGCGCTAATATATTCTCATATATTCGTTCATTTCATGGCCAATATTGCATTTACTTTATGCGTATTTTAATTAATTTCTTATTCAATTCAATAGAGTTTTTTTGTACATGCCGCAGAAAGCGAGTCTTAACATGTTTGGAGTTTTTATTATGTCTGTATGCACGAGACGGTGAGTCACGATCGATGTCTTCATTAAACACTGAGCGTTGTTCGAGTTGGGTAGTCGCCTTGTTCTCCCTCATTTAGATGGATAAAATAATAGGGTGACGCGATCTTTGAGGATATTTTCCCGCTTGAAACAAAGATCATAGAACCCGTGCTGCGGAAGCAGCGTAATATGTATGTGTTGTAAACAGTATTCCCTATCAATTGTGCAAAAAAAAGACGCTTATACTTGAAATACGTCTCTTATACTCACAACTAACACTGTCTCTTAGTACATGGCACAAATTAACACATCAAAGGCGACAATATTATTCATCCACTTGATTTGTTATTGCCTCAATTAAATCCCGAAGAAGCTTTAATCTTTGAACGATTTTCGAAACACTATTACACCCATACACACGCACACACTAACACATATGGTATATACATAACAACACATTGCCAAAATAATAAGTATTGTTATTGCAGTATTTTAAAAGTGGACTGCGTTTTGCTTTTCAAACGTATCTTCCTGTTATTAAGTATGTACATACCATACATACATATTACAAACATCTATGATCTTGAACGTACTCATTAACATTTTTAATTTCCATCTGGAAACCAGTTAACCAATTAATCGTTTTATGTTAAAGAAAAGAATTTACGCAATTTAATGTTAAAGGGAATCCCCTATTTTACATATTTTTATGTTCGTGTAATTTACATAACGTTTTTATCGATCCAAACAATTATAAATGAACACACCGAGAACGGTAATTATATACTTCTTGATTTTTAGTTGATGTAAATAACCACTACTTTTCTCGTCAATTTCGAGGAACGTGTGTGTAAGACTTTTTTTATGTCGAAAGGATTGAATTAATTTAAAAGTAATATATTGATTGAAAGAGAAATCTTAATAATTGTCGCTAAAGGAAATGACGCAGATTAAATAGACGCAGGTGTCTGGGAATTAATCGCATGGCTGAACGTTGAAAACTATATTATTACACATTATTATTATTATTATTTATTCTATAGTTATTTTCATTTAACAGAAATAATATCGTTCGCTGTATGTACGCATGAAAGACATGATTGTTAAGAATTTGGTGCCAGTATATACTATTTCATCTTTACACATAATCAACATTAGAAATTAACAGCATTGATTGACTACTCGCTTTCCAGTATTAAGAAGTACGATCAAGTAAACTTTGCCACGTGCAATATATGTATAATATACATAAAATGTCAATACTATGAAAGTCATAACACGACAATCGTAAATACCTCCCTAGTAATTTGTTTACTTTAATTTGTAGCATTTGGATTAAATGAAGAAATTATTATTGAAAGCTGCTGCTACATTTCACCTCTGGATTAAACTAATGTGTAATTATTTTTTTTTGCAAATTCCTAATTGGACGTCAATTGGTAAATGCGTGTTTAATATAAATATCAATTATACATAGAAGTATTCGATGTGAATACTTGAGAGCAGAATGATTGGAAAAATATTTCTATTTTTAATTTTAAAGCAATACTGTTCAATACCTACCTACTGTTTTTTTATGTGGATATGTTACGTAAAATAAACTGAAAATTATGAATTAGAAAAACAATTTCTCTTTTGGCCGATATATTTGGATTAATTCGAACGACTCTATTTGTATAGGTAAACATTCAAAATTCATAGAAAACATCAACAGGCTTCTGTCGGGAACATGTAAAAATTTTATTTTGAAGAGCTGAAATGCACTACAATAATTTGTGTAAAGGTTTTATTCATTAATATATATATATATATACATATATATATATATATATATATGAATTATAAATATTTTATTTTAGGTAATATTCGCAAAAAATTATTCTTGGAACTGAATTTAGTAATCTAGAATGTTTTGGTCAACTTTTGAAAACTCACTGCCACATCACGTGTTGTTAGTTTTATGGAATGGAAGTAGAAGAATAAAAACAAAAACAATCGGATTCCAGTAAAACTAAGTTCACTGGTCAATTGTTTCGTAATACCATAAATTGTTGAAATAAACATGACGTAGTTTTTATTGCATATAAATAGAACAGAACATTAAGGGAGCATTAACTTCATCTTGAATCTATAGTAATTTTCAAAATGTGCCATCGATCTGATGTATGTATTTCAACAATTAATGTGTTAAACAATATTGCATTCGATCAAATGTGAACGACACGGGAAAAACGACAAACGACAAATTATTCATCTGCAGCAAGCAAGCAAGCAATACTTGTTACAAGTTGGACAGGGGAATTTATTGCTACATATATGTAATAGATACAATTTTACCTTGGAAACTGGTGTGCTGATATTATTCCATGAACACGATTATTAATTTGCGACAGATCATTAATATATTGTTGGAAGGAAAAACACTCTTTAGATGTCCACACCTTGCACTTGACACATGTAAATAGAACGAATAGAACGAACTTATCCCTTCCGCTAGGTAGCAGGATTACTTATCAGAAGATATTAGTTTCCCAGAAATTAAAAAACGCATTATCCGCAAAATGGTTGCGGGTATGTTGTGGTGGTGTACTCGATATGTGTGCGTTCAGAACGTTTAAAGGTTTATACAAAACCACATCTAACATCCAACCTCTAATAAACGATTAATGAAAAGTACAAACACACATTACACTGCCGTTGCTGATAACGCTTCCATTCATGGTTTGAATGTTTACAATAAAAAAGGTGTGAAATACCGTCCGTACATTTAATTTGAGGTATTTGAGGTTCGACTGTTATACTTGGCCGTTTCCAGTTCTAATCAAGCGCTGATTACTTTTAATGCCGCAGTGAGTTTGTTAATGTAAACATGACGTTAATAATTTACAGGTTGTGTGGTTTTGTCGGCAATATTGATAACAATTATGGACATGAAAGACTATTATATAACTGAGTTTTTATGTATCGATTGATTGAATATGATAAAATCATAAAATACACACACACACACTTATATATATATATATATATATATATATATATATATATATATATATATATATATATATATATACTATCGCCTTAATAATAGTTATTCTACATGACGCCTCTCAATATATATATATATATATATATATATATATATATATATATATATATATATGTATATATTGAGAGGCGTCATGTAGAATAACTGATTGAGTTTTCGAAGTATTTAATAATCAGATACACGTATGGTGCAAATTTATCTCTGTTAATTATATTTTTTATTTGCAAAACAATCCAATTTTGAAAATAATCTAGAACACTCTTAATAATAACCAATTGATTTACTGCAAAGCCGTCCGTATATACAACAAGTATGAGATGGCTATCCTCATGTTAACCGGCTACGGAACTTGTAAATAATCGAGTTAGGCATTACCAATAACCCGAAAAACATTCCATTGTATAAATTAAATGTTTCGTTCCCAGCAGTAGACTTCCTGTACTCTCCTCGATTTATTTATTAAAATTCTGGATATGTCCGTTGTTAAATTTTTGCAGCGCGGTTAGGGTAATTGTCTGACTAGCTATGTATGTATGTGTTTAGGCAAGGTCAAATTAAAATATCACTCGCTCACTCTTTCTACGTCCAAGTTGTAGAATACCTATGTATTCTTAAGCAATCTCAATTACTATCGCCTTAATAATAGTTATTCGTTCTGTATCCGATGTGTGTGCGTTTGTGCGCGCGCGTTTTTTTGCTTTCCTGACGCAACTGTTGTTATTTATATGTCACGACTAGACATTCAAGTTTGGCATTTTTATTCACTTTACATATGGCATTTGTTACACTGCATTATTCTTCTTTCTTATGAGAACGGTTTGAAAACATTGTAAAACACATTTCTTTTTGTATTAATTAATAATAAACTGAGAACAGGAAACACATTAAGCAAATTAATCAACTAATAATTGCGAGATGCAATTACGTTTCTTCTGAATCTTCGTACTATGAATTTGTGCTGAGCGAATTGGTGTATGGATCAACTGTTTGATATGCCGACTGCACATATACCTGGACTTTGAGCGTGTCCAAAATCGATTTTTGAAATTCCTTTCTATTATAGTTGATGGAATTTTTCCAACCCGAGATACATCTTGCGAAGAACTCCTCCTAAGATAAAATTTTGCATCACTTTCGTCAAGGAGACCGGATTCTAGATTCTCCTTCGTTGCCGATTTAGGTTGCCTTGACTCAGATGAATGTCATGAAGAGACCGCCGACTATGCATTTGCATGTTAACGCTGACAAGATGCTTAACCGATTATGTATAAACTTATATACTTATAAACATATTTATTTAAGGTGGGTAATGTGTGTAGTTTCTATTCTTTTATTTTTAATTGTTATTCATGTTGTATTTTGATGTTTAAAATATGTATTGACCTATTAATGGTTTACAACTGTTGGATAGCATAATTTGTACGCATAGAATCAACCTCATATTTCAAGTTTTTAATAACGAGAAAATATACTATCTGATACATACGCACATGTGTTCGTTGTTTTCAATAAAGTGCTTGTGTTTTTGATATGAACTAAACAAGAAATCTTTACCTGCAGTGCATGTCAATTGTTTCCTGCCAATATGTATGTGCACAGTGTCGACAATTATGCCAACGGCAAAATATAATAATAATAATTGCGACAAAGTGAAAATAATTGTTATCAAAGAAATAATAAAATTGGGCATTTACGGGAATATAGCGTGCGTATTGTTAATGAAGTCGAGAAATAATTTCACACTGAAAGTATCGAACGCGGAAACTTGGCTGAAGAAAATGCCATTCGGGAAAACGAAAAAAAGAAAATTTCTGCTAATGACGGAGATCTGTCGCGATATTTTTTATTTTGAAATGGAATTGACTTATTATCGCTGTGTTACAGGAAATGCTATTGGTAAATGACTAAAATACCGAGTCGTCGACTTACATTTATGTATGCATACACACATACACACTTACATAGGCCGCTATACATTCATACGTACGCAGGATGTTCTTACAAGAATGGTACAAAGGAGAATCACAGGAAAAATTCTATTTGAATGCCTTCAGTCCATAAAAACGAACGAGATGGACGGTCGTCGACGGCCTTCGACCTAGAATTTCTAGAGAGTAGGAAGATTAAATGGAGGCCGTGTCATCCTATTGAAACGCCTTGTTCTTAATAAGAATCCGATAACTTGCGTATTGATCTATATTTAAAAGTGTATGTATGTACGTTGGAGGTTGTTGATAATGCCGTGATCGAATGAGCGATCATCATTGCAAAGCGACCGTTAAAACTTTATTAATTTTATTTACATCAAAAATAAATTGTCAGCCCGAGAAAGTTATTTTAACGAAAAACGCATATACGTATGTATGTACACATTGTATTGTACTATTGAATATACAATTAAATTTCTGTAGAATTAACACTTACGTTCCCAGAAAATTTCCACGCCAATCCTCCTATCGATCTTGATCTAAAAATGGAGCACAATTTGTCTGTTATCGCATTGTTTGTTTTTCGCGAATTTTTATTTAATACTTGGTATTCTTTTGTGTTCAGTTACGTTCAATATTTTGCAAGATCAGACACGGTGTGCGATTCTTTTAATTAGAATTAGGCGCGACGAGTATTTTGTAAATAGTTCATAAGAAGGAGCTTGATACAACTGTCTATTAAATTAATCCGTCATTATTTATAACAATAATAAATTCAAGACAAGATATATCATTTTATTTTCGTGAAGCGTTTCCTAACATTTCTTGGAGAATTTATTGTATTTGCAGAATAATTACCGATTACCATTACATGCTTTCTTTTTTTCAATTGGAATAACTTTACCCTTACGCTGCGCACTTCACAAGCTGCTTTATTAATATTTACGATAATGCAATATTTCCTTCATATGCGCGGTAATAAAACGACCGTTGGTTTGACAATCACACACTGAAAACAAATTCTAATCGGTTGAATTTGCTTTCTTATGAAAGAGGAACTCACACAACTGGCTGATGCACTCTTTAATTCGCCTTTAAATTTTTCGTACGTTAATCGCTTCAGTGTAATTACATTAAAAACAAAAGCACCGAATGCACGGCATCAAAACAGTATGTGTATGTATTGTTTCTGCCTAAGGAGCGGCAAGACGAAAAGATACGAAGCGTTGTTAACTTTCACTGATACGTAAAGTGACTAATGGACTTTACGTAACTGGGTTCGACATAAAATGAACCATTTAGAATTCACATTTATCCTATATATTCCAGTTACATCATTATTGTATGTTTGAATAACAGAAACACGCCTCCTACTCCTTTACAAATAAAAATTGAATCTGTTGGAGCACATAAAACGGTAGAACAAATGTGCTGGATACACACAAAAAGTCATTTGAATAATAATAAGATAAGAATCGCTGTTATTATTGAGAAATTCTGCTTCTCTTTAATGAACTGATGTAATATTTTGTTGTTTCAACACAAGAAACTTATCAGCAGAAATTAGCGACGCGCGCGTGCAGTAAATATAAATTCGTCCGAGTGAGATAAGTCTGTCGAATTATGAATTATAATACGGGAAACGGCATCGCTAAAGGTAAACGAACGAACCGATGTAACTAACGCGTATGTATTTTCAAAACAAGTCGTGTATCATATGTAAAAATCAACTGCAGAAAATACTCTCGCATAAACACACGTCTAATTTGTTGTCCCGTTTACCTACCTACTAATATTTTAACGCGGAAATTTAAGTCAGTTTGTATACAAAACTTTGATTAATACGTTTACTCGAGGTTATTTTATGACTGCTTGAGAAATATGTATGTATATGGGAGGAGCACAGAGTTTCCTCCAGTACCTGGTCTAAGCGTAATTTTTCGCCAAAAAAGATGGAAGAGTATCGACCGTAGAAATATTGTGTTGATATTTAACTCGCTGAGAGCTTGACGACTTAAGTAGAGTTAGTTATAAGTCATTTACCATAAACAAAATTGTTCGGAACTAGCGTCGTCATAATATTTTTATTAATATGTTATATTGTTTGTATTGCGTTTTTTTTCTTTTCAAGGAAGCATATAGAGATGTGTATACCATATGCGGGGAACGAGCAGATAAAAATAACATTATTAGTTAGCTGATTTCAAATAACATATTTTTATGGCTGTTTTTCAAAGATTTTGCGCGTGTGTACAAGTAGAATTTAAACGACGAAAATGATTCATTTTTAATTACGTATTATGAAAAAATCGTATCTGATATATTCACACATAAGAAAAATATTATTTAAAAGTGCGCTCGCTATACTACGACGATCCAATGATGAAATTGACATCTTCAGTGACGAAACCCCCGGTTACGTACATATATAGGAATCTTGAAATGTGAAGGAAAACGTGCAATTGTCGAAAGATAATTTCAAGCCGCATATTCAACAACAACCAAGCTAATTTTTCCGTGATGATTTGACACGACGGTTGACGAAACTTCCGGCTTCACCACTACACGTTAATGAATCTTTTTCAAACGTCAGTCGTATTACTCAAGTTGTAAAATGCTTCAGTTTTGTATGCGACAAAAAACAGAGCAGGCAGGCAGGCAGGCGTATCTTTTTCCCTTTATTTCTTCCTATATATATTTCATTTATTTCCGTACTATTATAATTCTCATTTGCAAAAACTAACAAAAAACATTTAGCACTTAGCATTGTCATTATCGTATCGGACGTGATAGTCGGATAATATCGCGTTCATTCGCGTTTCAGTTGTGTCCCTTGGACAAGATAAGAGTATGGAAGGAGACAAATTCCGCGGATGCAACGACGGACGCCAGTCCACCAAGGAGCGCCATCTGTGCAAACAAGTGGCATTCCGCCTGATATTTGATTAATTCATCAAAATCCGCGTATCGTAAATTGTGTGCGTTTATGTGTCGAATCGCAAGAGAGAAAAAATTGCCTGCCTCTCCGAACTTGACGATGAGTCATTGCAACTGATCCGGTCCAGCGACTTAAGTGACTGCCGTTAATTATTCAATCGGATTGCGAAATAAAGGTCAACTGCTTGGGATTTGTTGAAATAATCGACACCCACTTGAGACATGCACATGCATAATACATACAACAAGAATAATATAAAAATGTTCAAAATCAATGTGTGATGTTTGGCATTAATGCTTTTGCCCCTTCAAATTCATCGTTAAATTTACAGCGATTTCGAAATACTTCCTCTTTTGATGATTGGAAACGAGCGATTTAAAATAAGTGTATCTTTGGTCAGTTAAAACAAAATTACTATCAATTTCTCGCAATCACCGCTAAAGCAATTTCTTATTTAGATGGATACAAAGTATCCCATTTAAAAATAAATCGCAAGACAAAAAAGGAAGAATGAAAAACAACTAATAATGATGACCGACATACTGGAAAATTTTACACAAAAAAAGAGGTAAACATTCTGAGAAATGTTTTTTTTATAGAAATATTGAAATACCGTACAGTTTTCCGATAAAGAATTTTACCTTGAAATCGATCGATTTCTAACTGTTTCGAATCGATGATTTTTTGTTAACAACTTGATTTGTTTGTTTAGCTATTATATTGGCGCATTTGCAAGCATCCAAGTGTTTTTATGCGAGCGAATCTGTATTACACATTTTATACAGTGAGCAAAGCAAAATAAAAGTCAGCCAACAGCTTTTACTAACATTGTATGTATGTTGGTACTTGGATACCGGCAAATATTTAGCACATGATTGGGTGTTACTTAGACAAACGTTCATATCAAACCGTAAATGAGTAATTAACAAGTCCGAGATGGCTCACTTCAAACAATGAACAACTCGATACATAACGTCAATATTTTTTATAAATCAACACCTGATCAGTTTAGCAAACAGGATATTTAAACGTGTTGTCGTGAACATTTTCCGAAAATACTTTTTCCGGTACGCATACCCATTTATATAATTAACAACGAGAGGCATTTCAAATGAATTAATCTGGATGAAAAAATGTTATTATGAAACAAAGTTTGTGGTCGTAACAGGATGATGAAACAGTTTTTGGTCTATTTACGTTGGGGACAAATTTAATAAGTGAACCTTTATGTAACTGTGCGATAACGAATGCTAGCTACATAATTATCGAAAAATCCTCACCGATTGCATCATTAAAATGCTATCGCACTGACAATAAAGATTTGTAATGTTTGTTAGGACAACAATCTGAAACAGAATACATACCTGTTACATGGTTTAATTATTAATAACATGTAAGTGTCATGTCAAGGAAAGAAATAATACGTTTAACTGACATTTTTTTTCGATAATTCAATTGTTACGCAGTGCACACCAGATTTACAGAAATGTGTTGTGGGTAGAAGGTGTTGCATATCGCTACCCGTTTTCGGAGAAATCCAAACTGTATACCGACTGTACCTTATCAGGTGAAGCATTAAATTTGAAATTTAATTTATACCGCAGAAATAGTTAAACAATACAACTACACAATTTGTTCAGTAAATAAAATTTTGAAGGCAATATATGTATGTAGCCAATATAAGAGACGATAAACACTGTACCGCGACGGATGGGGAAAACTCATTGATCTGTTGAGGTAGTAGAGCGAAACTTGCAAGTCTATTGTCGGGCACGCTGCAAAATATGGATCGCTAATGACATAAAATAGCGACCAAAAGCAAAAAAGACACGGAAGGGCACATATTGCAAGAAATGCCAACAAATTGAACAGCGATCCTTTCGTCCTCTATTAATTTCCTGTTTTCATTAATTTTGTATTTATAAAAAACTTATGAATGCATGTACAATCATAACACGACGCACTTCGAACACATTTGAACATACAGCGCATAAACCTGTCGGATCGACCTAGTAATTTTCAGAAACAACATCGTTGTTGAAAGTTGAGGAGACTTTGTGCAGAAATCGACCTATTCAACTTCTTAAAAGTTATTTTTCCGATCAATATTGTTCCTTGCGCAACACTCTGTCCATGTGTACGTTAAACTCGATGAGACATATTTATATTTTTTTTAATTTTTAACTTTGTGAACTGTCATCTTCGATTCGTTCCGAGGCGAATACTAATCAAAATTACAATAAAAAACATTTCGTTGTTCGCACTGCTTACTCTGAACAATCTGCGAATCAATCAAAATGTTCGTAATTGATACACAAAATTAGCGTGTCACCAACGTGTCTCCCACAATACGATAACACACTACGATCATGTAAAATTCGAATTAGAATGGAGTATATGCTGTGTATTCGGCACACCAATATTTAACGGTGTATCATCTTCTAGGCATGACTTGCAGTTTCTAAAGTCGAAATCAAAGTCACGATTAAGAAGACTTTGGATATTAAAAACGTACTTATGTATCCAGGTAAAAGAGGATGTGCGCAATCCTTATTTATATCCTTATATACTTAAGTATTAATAATGAAAAAATTTATTATTAGATAACGTCAAAAGAACGAAAAAAAAAACAATACAGAGTAGTCAGAAAGTTTTTCTATTTTTTCCTACTTATTTTTGTTTTGATAAAAAACGTATTTCATACATTTGTCTGGTAGCTAATTCTTGCATTATAAACTGGTGCACAATCGTGCATGTTATAACACGTTCACTTTGACATTTAATGGAACATTATTCAATACATTTACGTATTCAAGATGCCTAGTCAAACATTCACTAAATACTTTCTTTTATGTTCAAATTATCGAATAGCTCTGGAATTTCTATCCACACCCCCCCCCCCCCCAAATGGAAATTATTACTTCTTAAAATAAGTGATAAAATGTTTGGACCTTCTTGAATTCTGTTGCAAAATATTATTCTATGCAAATTATTATCATTTTCGAGTAATGGTTGTGCTTTTGTAACATGAAACTGTGTTAAAGAATTTTCCGTAAGCACTGAAACAATTGCTCTCTTACTTGGAATGTTAATTTCCTAGATTATTTGTCTAGAACTGCAAGAAGGATCCTGGTGAAAAATATCCAAAATTCCTTCTTCATCTTGGATCGTACGACTACCTACCTTACACGTTAACTGGGACCAAATATGTACCTGCTCGCAAAGTCTCCGATCCAATTTTCGAAATGTATCGGTATATACGTGCTGCCGGTACGGTTACTGTGTCGTATATTCGTCTTTTGCCAAGTACGCATTTTCATCGTAGAACCCAATTACCATATACAAATCAGCGTGTTCGTTGAAAGTGTACGCTACAAATTATTTATAAAAATTAAGTACGTAATGAAGGCGAATACAGAGAACGCTAAACAAAATTTAACGAAATAATAATTTTTAAATTATAGATATTGTTCTGGGCCAAGGTGGCCGTATACTATTTTAACGTAAAAAGCAGTTAAAAGAAATGTTTAATAAAGCAACATATTGGCACTGACCGATTAATTACACCAACTTAGTGTTGCAGAATTTTATTTGACAGTAAAAAAGACATGGTTCTCCACAGAAAATTTCAATATATTCGAAATTTTTTCCGTTGCACATCTTCGACATTGACGTTGATGGTCTGGTGCCCTTAATGACATTACATTTCTGCATTTCCGTATTAAGATTGTCGATTCGAAATTAACCGTCAGAATTTCTGACCAACGTACGTATGTATATATATTCGTATTACGAAATTGACAATTTTTTTAAAAAGACACTTTGGTTTCAGTTTGCATGAATATCGTTTCGCGTCTGTAAATATTTCGTTCACAATTGTACACATCATCTTCAGGTCGCTTACTGCACCTCTCGAATCGCAATCGCAAATTTCACATATTGTACCACCATTTTTTGTCTTACGATTAGAATTGGAAAAGATATTTGGCTTGTTCGTGTGTACTGTATTGTGCCAGAAAATGCTTTGAAATCAATGAAATATCGTCAGTGTTTTGAAATCGAAAGCATTTAATGATTAATAAGGAAAATATTTCCAAAGGCTCCTTTCTAATCCACGTAATGAATATATATTTTTTATGTTTCAAGTAATCGTACTCCGTGTTTCCACATAATACAGTTTGTTATCTAGTTCCTTGCACTTAAAAATTTCAAATGTTTAAGCTATTGTTCCTAGAATATCGATAAAATGGCTTGAATACAATACACTTCGCTCAATTTCTAATAAACTTACGACACGGGGATTTGTTGAAGTGTATCAGTCGTTATCCTCTTATCGTTCGTATTGGGATTTTTTTACTCGTGCGTGTTTTGACGGTAGGTGTCGATTTATTTTTTACTAAAAAGTAAGTAGCAGTAACATTTTGGAAAATTGACTACTCTTTTAACTCCAAGACGAGCGAGTTTAAAGCGCACCCGCCTGAAGACTATTTATTTGTACACGTAGATCGACTTGCTGCATGCAAATACTACAATTTATTTATTTCAACTGTAACTTGCACGTGCAGTTCGCTATACACATCCAAATATTATAAACATGCTGTTCATGTATTAACACGCGTGTTCATGTGAGACCTGGAGCATCTGTTTTACATATACTTGGCCATTTTGTTTAGGACTTTTCAACTATCTAATCCCATTAAAACGTGCTTGTATTTTCCATTTACACGGTCAAGTTGTGGAACTGAATCGGTAACGTTGTCCTTTCACGACACTCGGATATCCAACTAATAAATTAAAATAAATACACACCCGGCACAGTTTCGGCCAGTATTCATTTCATTTCTTTATATGCGGTTCGTCTGTAAAACTATACATATTTTACATTTACGCCAAGTGTGTTCTTATTTTATTTATTTTGTTATTTAAAAGACGTCTCGGCAGGAGCCGACAGACAGTACAATCAATAGTCAGGTTTAACTTAAGTATTGTAATGTTTTGTTTGTTTGTTCGTTTTCTTTACTGTCCGTACATATTCCCTCTTCAATTTATTAAATACGCTGATTTTGCATATGACGGGTGCAGATTATCTTATCTGCTATCCATCTGCTCTGTCTCATTATAAAGATTGAGCTTTATTTCCGTTTCTTTTTAAAATCCACATTACGATTCGAACCGTTTCGCACATCTTGTTCTTCACGTTTTCCTGCATTACCTGCACTGATCTAGTTAATTAGAATTAAGACCAGTGTGTTAGTTAGTTCTAATGATCGATTAGAAGATATGTCGAATTAATAAAACACACGTTAATTCATTAGATTCAGGGAATATTAATTGAAGGCTCTATGCTAATATTCTATTGTTAGTATCTGTGTGCGGAAGAAGCGTATTTAATAAAATGCCTCCGATCGATTCGAAGGTTAAATTGGCTATCGCCATAGTTAAGAAGGCTTATTTGCACAAATTATACAAAAATTGACGAAATTCCCGGTGTAAATTAAATACAATTCCAATACCACTTTCGACTTCACTTAGGAGCACAAATGTTCCCTCTGCTTCAAGGTCAATTATTTATTAATCGGAAGTTAATTTTACGCTAGTTGCGCTATTAGCGGTAATTTAAAGATTTCCATTTGCTTACACGTATAGCACGCATAATCACGATGTGTGTTCATTTTTCATGCGAGTTTTTGAAATTAGGAGACATACATGCTGACAATTCCTAGGAAAACGTTTAAAGTGGAATTTTGCTTGTTGTTTTCATAACGGCGAGTAAAAACAACAAGCCAAATTCCAGGTGATTGTAAATATTGCCTGTCACTATTATAATCTTTGGAATGTTGCGCCTGTAGGTTTTATCAGCCCCCAAATTGAATTACCCTCTCAACGACTCTGCCACAGTATATTTAACACCCAAACGCGACACTTACACACGTAACAGACTATCCAAAAACACACCAAAGATACAGAAGGCCAGCGATGGAAATAGACAGCGACGAAAACGATTAGATATCGGAGTAGCTCAAACGTCAATGTGAGGATTAATCACGACGAAGATTGAGAGCAAAAGGGCAGAGCCCTAGCTCGAACATACAATAAAGAAGTCGAAGTCGAAGTCACAGTATATTTGTTTCAGTACTGTGACACAGAATAAGGGACTCGCTAGAATATTCATTTCAAAACGAATTAAAATGGAAAATTTTTGCTCGTCAACCAAATTAAAGTAAGCAGAAAAAGAAATTTTCTAAACATACATATATGTACATACATAGGTAGTATTTAACGTTCAAATAGTCATTTGAAACGTAAACATAGGTACACACATATCGATACAATGGACATGTAAAATTCCGCGTTTATTAAAGTAAACAGCACAAAAACAAATAGCTTATTATTCGCGTAAACAGATGCGGTCGCCTCTTATGTAATTGCTTAAAGCATCGAACGGGGTGGACATTATAAATATTCAATTAGTTCTGCGGAAATTGTAATTTTCCTAATTCCACCTGTTCTTCTCTCTCTCTCTGTCTCCCTCTCCCTCCCCCCCCTCATCGTTTTCGCAATCAAACGAGATTGCATAACCAAATATTTAATTGAAAACTACGCCCACTCTACACTTGACAATGAACAAGGAATGTTTAAATCACCGAATGACCTGGCACAAACAAATCATATAATGTTCAAGTTTGTTTCGTCTGCATTTCAGTTTAAAATTAGAATCGTAAAGAGAGAATCACACACCTTATAACTTTTTACATTGTTTTACCGTTTAAAGTATAAGAGAAGTTCGTTTCAAATAGAAAATAAATATATTTATAAACTGGGTTTTACCCATGAACCTGCATAACGTATAATAAGTATGGTTCCACCAAATATTAGTCATCGATGTTTCGCAAAAGCGTGGTGAATTTGGCCATGTGCAATTAGTCAAATCAAGGACGAATTGGTATTTACACGAATTCCTTCCAAACACTGGATTCAGTTCTCTTTCTTACTGTATACTATATATGCATGGGCCAGGAGATTCCAACTTAGGTAGAAAGGTAGCAACTATATCAGCCGTCATTAAACGCCATACATATACGAATGTGCAAAAATATGTTGCACAAATGTGACATTTAAAAACTTCAGTAGTAGATTTAAAGTTGCGACATGACGTTTTGACTCGCAATAAACTAAGTACGGCAACTTGTTCAGTCACTTTTCACAAGACGATTAATGCATTTCTGTCTTTTGAAGATCATTTACATTTCCTGTGGTGATTATCACTCTTCTAAAATCACATGAACTGTTGCGGTTCCCCCCCATTATTCCTTTCATTTATTCCCTAATTTTTATTGCAATTACACGAATCGTTTACAATACACCTATTCACTTATTTGTTTCACCTTCGTCAAATTACTAGCTGTATTCACATGTTATTCCATGGTTTCCTATCGATAACGAGACTGGAGTTGTAAAGTTTAACTCTCGGCCTCGCCTCTTTAGTTTCTGACGTTTCGTCCGCTCTCACGAAGTTTGTCTTGAGGGTTGTTATTGTTGTTAACATTGTTGCACTGAAACTGTGTGCACTTTAAAGCTTAAAATATTGAATTGCCTGCATTTGTTTCAAATAAAACCGTTCTTTTCTATACCAAGGTATATTTAGGATGTGCTGATAATACTTGTAAAGGTAAAAACACAATTGGATCGTAAAGAATTCGACGAAAAGGTAAGTAATTACTTCTCTTATTTCATCACACGTCTAAAATATTGTTTCTTTGTACGTTATATACATGAATATATCGGCATTTCTACCTATATTGTCCAATTAATTATCAAAGGAACCGTCCGTACCGTACACATGTATGTATATTAACGACAGAACTAAATAGAGCTACAAAAATCGAATCGTAACAGCTTCTTTTACTTCTTCTATTTTATTTTCCATTTGCTGTTTGGGCTTCTACTCTCAACTTGATAATCCATCACGTTATTTAGTGAAACTTAATATCGTGGAGAAATTTAAATCAAAGCCAAATATTATGATATGATGTACTTAATTTCGCAATGTTTGTTCAGAGCTGGAATTTTTCGCTTTTTTTCAAACAAAAGTTCCACGCATAGTTATGTATAGGAATATTCATACACTGTGTTTGTCATTATTCTTAAAATATTTTCACAAATATTAATCATATTTACTTAGGAATTTCGCCGTTTATTCGAATAATTTAGCAGGGTTAAAGGCACGTCCTTATTTAAATTTACCGTTAGTAAATCGGCACGTAAACACAACTTAGTCGGGGATTTATTTTATGTTTCAGTACGAAAATGGTATTCGAAATTTGCGCAATATTTTAAGAATTGTTATTTCTAATTGTGACCCAATTGTACGGTAGAAATATCATTAACAAAACTCACCTTTGGAAAGGACTTGTAGTAAGTGACGCGGAGTTACAATTCTTTCCTGATTTCACCATTGCCTCCTGTGATTTCACGTAATACTTTTTCTTCTTGCCGTTGTATAATAACACTTCTTCGAGAGCAACAACAATAACAACAACAAAAAGAACAAAACAATACACTCTGATGGGACTGAATGTGCACTTTCTTGCGATACTCGAAGCGCTTTTTTGAGGTTCGAATAAAAGAAAAGGCGATTAAGATGGTTTTACCATTCAATTGTATACATGTGTATGATGTATGTATAGCTGACCGAGTCTGTTGAAATGCCTTACGGTACGCGCGCTATGCATTCAACACTACTGTACGCCAACTGAACTAGCAGAACAGGTCCGCAGTCGGTCTTTATATCGTATATCCCACGGTACGTTGTGACTTTGTGTATCGGGGCTATACGGTCGCGTTGGTTAAAAGCGGCCAGCTGTGTAAAACCAGCCAGGCTGAATTCCGAAAATTCGTTCGGTTAGGTTCGTGAACAGACCGTCGAAAAATGCAGTAAAGCAGTACACGAATATCCACCGATGGGATTTGATGAACGAGATTCATTCTATCGCCTTCGAGAGTTCGGCGACACAAACATTTTTCAATTTAATGTAGCCGGCAGGCCGCCCGTAATCACGATATTATCTCTTCTGGCGTGAGCATCTCAGTGTGTGTATGTGTGTGCTTGACGAACAACCATGGGAATGTTCCGTAAAAGGAAAAGAACGGGTTTAGGCATAGATAATTTACAATTATCGATGTCTGAAGAAGACGTGGACAGGATGAAATCCTTTTCTAAATAAAGCGAACGATTTGAAAGTAAAAAATGTATTAGCTGGTCGATTTAAAATAAATACAAAGCGTATAAGTATATGTATGTATATTCGAGGTTGCCTTATACAATCTGCATCAGAAGATCGAATTTAACTGCAAATGTAATTGTGTCAATTTGGCCCGATGTTGAACCTCATCGAACTTGTAATTTATTATTTGTCACCTTGTTGCTTGCACTGGGCTTCTTTGTATCTACTGAATTGCTGCTGCTTATTTCATTGAATATGCTTCTGATCATGGAAAACCCCAGCTGGTCGATACGAATGTGTTGCATATTATTGCAATTATCAATTTCTAGTTGCAATTGTATTACTTTCTATTTTGTTGGTGCGAAGAGTTCTTTGAAATATCTACTTCAGGTATTTTCCGAAGCTACTTTTTTTTTGTAATGGAATAAGTTATCGCCAACATGTCTTTCACAAAGGTCTAGTGCCATTTTTATACCCGTCCAGCATTTATTCTTCATGTGAGTAATGTTTCTTCCTACGCCATTAGGACCCCGGAACCACTAGGAATTGTATTGAAGATATCGTTTGCTTTGATGGGTGGTGTTATACATACATCAGTTGCTTGGCATCCCACTTTGTATGGCCTACAAATATTTCGGAATACTTTATTAGTTTTCTCTGTTCCTTCAACTTACATAAACATTGATATTTTATTTACATTTTCCTCTTTTCTTTTTAATGAAATTATCCAGAATGAATGGTGTTTTCCAATGCCGAGCAAAGTCGATTTTTGAACTCACTTTCTTTAATATCCGCTTTAGTATTTTTTAAAAGTTGTTCGATAATATTCGGACCGAACCACTTAATACCGACGAATGTTTACGAAAGATCTAAAGGTATTTACAACATGTGCGTGTGTATGTGTGTATACAAACAAACGTCACGATATGCATATTTCACTTTTTTTCACTTATTGTGTTATATATGTACGTACGTACATATATAACTATTATTGAGATGTGGATAGATAAATATATAAACAAATTGTTATAATATTGCAAAGAGATACCATGTAAGGCATACCAGACATACCAGACAAATTACGTACGTTGAAATTAGGTTTGCTTAAAGTCGATTGCGTAACCATTCTCAAACTACAATGGAAAGACAAGACAATAAGTGCAAAACTATACATTTGTAAGAAATATGTTCAAGAGACCTAGTCGACACATAGTTAATATGCTTCAGTATATTGTGGGAATGTATCTGTATTAAGCACTCGCATTAGAAAAGCCATGTACATCGCAGACACCTGCCGTGTTTGAAAAACAGATTCGTCAGTAATTTTCTTCAATTTATCGTTATTACGACCTCACTTACACATGTTTGTTGATATGTTTACAGCATGTTACGGATTTAACCTGAAGGCACGTGTATATAATTTAACGAATAAACAAAAATATTATGAAAATATCAATAATAAACTGCTCTGGATTCTAAGGAAG
This sequence comes from Dermolepida albohirtum, assembly GCA_031893035.1. Classification (NCBI taxonomy): domain Eukaryota; kingdom Metazoa; phylum Arthropoda; class Insecta; order Coleoptera; family Scarabaeidae; genus Dermolepida; species Dermolepida albohirtum. Next base: position 63,031 of record JAVIWB010002041.1, read on the forward strand.
TAATTCCGATTATTCGTGAAATACAAAGGTGTGCATTTTAATGTCGCATCTTAAAATGGAGATAAAAATATGAATGGAAAACTAAGTATGTTTCTAGAACGTGTTTGTCTCTTTACGCATCACTTATATTTACGTATATATATTTTGTCTGCACGGTACACTGAAATGACGTACTTACTTTTTATTAGAACTATGCGAGTCTAGGATTACTTCCATCGCGCCTCGACTAATAAATTTATCGAAATACTATTCCTCACGTATTACCAAAAATACTGATGTCGGTAGGGAAAATGAGTAAATATGGAAACGTGGGGAACACAATGCAAATAATCATAAATTTAAAAACTTGTGAAATTGCCTAAAATGAATCCAATAAATAACATAAGAAATTAAAAATGTTAAATAGGAGTATAGGAAGAATGGGTCGATAAAAACTATACGCTACCGAAAAAAATACTAGAAAAAAATAAATGAAAGCAGCGACAAAAAAGTCAGAAAAGTGTGCCGGTCGGTAACTTTGGAATCGGGTATTTTCAATGTAGTTTCACTGATGACAAATAATAAATAGCACATTTCAATAGTTTCTTTAACACGCAATCAAACGTTATCAGTTTGTATTTGCTACATTTTCTGTATAAAGATGTCTATGTACATACATGGTACATAAGTATAATAAGCATGTGTTTTATTTATTCCCCGATAGTCCTATAACATAAATAAAGACGGCCTTGTCTTGGAAATGGTTCGCAACCACCGATGGACGAATAAGACCAATGTGTACTTACTTATGTAGGCAGAATCATTTACCTTTGAAAATACAAATATACATACATATTGATGGACAAATGCGTTAATAACAACGCATCCCATAATATTCCAGAAAATAAATAGACCATTATAACGACGATAAGCACTTATTGAACAGTCAGTTTGTTTATGTAACCTACTTCGTGAAAAATTATTTTCGAACGTTTCAAACTTCGTTTAACAAGGACAAATTTGTGCTAGTTTCTGACAAGGAAACGTAAATTCATTTATCAAGATGAACTATTATTTATTTTTTCCTGGTAAAAATTGTATCGTATGGTGGGTGTATGTCGCAACGTCTTCTTTATTTATCGAGATATCAACTAATAAATATTTAATCTAGTCAAACGTGTGCATACATACATATAAGTATATATACAAATACATATATATATATATATATATATATATATATATATATACGTATTTGTATTCCAGATGGTTTAAGGAATTCTAAACAATTTGGGAGGTCACGTTTACGTTTTTAACACAAAAGGAAGAGAAAACAAATCCGAACTTATTAAATTTTCGAGCGTTTACAGTTTAGTTGAGAGAATTTGTTTCTTTCACAACGAAAAGGGCAATTAAATTTATATGAAATACCATCTTAATCATTAAAACTTCAAATTTCAAGTATCAATTAAATAATTAGATGGAGCCGTAAACTTGTTTTATTAGAAGTTTAATGCGAATGTTTCTATTTTGTTTTAAATAAATGGAAACATGTGTATGTATATAGTCGATCGTCTGTCGTGACGATGCATGGCTAGATCGCCATCATTGCATACATAACTGCTTTGCATTACTTTTCAGCAAAAGGATTTGTACCTGTTTCGGTGCCAAGTCGCCACGCAAATCTTAATTCCTCAATAAACCAGTGCCGATCGGTCATATGCCGCCCTCATAGGCAGTATTTTAAGTAAACTGCCTACACCCATAGATAGGTTACTCATAGATAAATACGCACTTCAATACCTTTTCGAAAGGGTTCAAAGTTACTCTCGCTTCAGAATAACCTATCGGTTAGCTCGATGGCAACCTGCAAAACACAGTGTCTGTTCTTACTTTGGATTTTCAGTGGGAACGGATATTTAAAAAATTTTGATGCGATACTTTAATTTGTAATCACATCTCGCATAACATCGCAAGAAGTGAGATTTCTCAACTGCCGAATCGACGTTATTGTTGTCTGTCTGTTTAAATTTCATATACACACACGGATTTCGTTCTAGTTCGGCTGGCTAAAAAAGCGCAATACTTAAATTAGTAGTTTGGGAGTGTGAAAAAATTTAAATGGACCAATATTCCAGAAGTATGATATAATATTATTGACGCATTCTAGCAGTTATTACAAAAAAATAGTCACTGTGAAAATATGGCAAAAATTTGTTCAATTCTTGTGCTTGCGCATGTGCCGTAAATCACAAATCAACATTTTTGTTGGAAAAATTTACTCGTGTCTCTGTGCGACCTTCGATTTTCAGGAAAAACATGTTTTCCGAACGAACAAAGATAGAAATACAAATGTAATTCTCCGCCAGAAGGAACAATATCTATCGATTTTATTACTACTAGGTGCATACAATACAGGCGAGTGCACTGCCAAAATGAATTTCATGAGGTAATAAGATACTTGCACGCAGTAAATACATGCGTTCGTGTCGGCCGTTCTATAAGTCATAAAGTGGCGGTAAATGTCTGATTTTTTAAAGCATGACAATTTAACTGACCGTAAACGTTTCGCCATTTACACAATGAAAACGTCGCCCAAGGCATTTGTTGTTTTCAGTTATAATGCCGAATTTACGGAAGAAACGGAAAAGAATGCAAACGTATCTTACTGAATAAAAATTTAAACTGTGTGCGGACAATGTATTCCCATGCGAAACTATTTGACTGTTATAATTCTAAGATTTGGAAAATTCGATTTTGTTAGCATTAAGGAAATTCTTGAAGCGAAAATAATTCCTCGTGATTTTGTGGTTTGATTAAGTTTAGCTTTAGTCAACCAAGTAGTATGCGGTGATAAATATTTGAACATTAGAAAATCAAAGGCGGGTCACGTCAGATTAAACGATTGTTTTTTCGGAAGCAAGCAGTTTTAAGTATTGTCCACCTGCTATAGTAGTAGTATACATTCCTAATTTTTTCGATACACCGAGAAATGATATTTTGTATATTTCTAACACGTTCTAGGCAGGGTATCATTGTGAAAGTGATCGAAAATATCCGTATTACTGTCCAATTACTTGTTGTGACTTGAAACTATCCAGGTGCTATACAATTGATGAAGACCAATTCAGAACTATGTTTAGATTTTTAGAAATTGGTAAATTTCTAAAACCTCAATGCAAGTGTGTTATTTTAATTGATATGCACTTATCTGCCACATGTCACCCCCTCTAAAATTTGCACGTTTAACTTTTCTTGAAATAAAAATGCGCTTATTTCTCATCTAACTTTGTATTATATGTGTTAGGGTTACTTGTGATCAATTTCGATGCCAAATTTTAATTTTATTTATTGCTTAGTGGAAAATGTGTGCGAAATTCCGAATAATCGTGTATCGTAGTTGTCCGTACAAGCAATTATGCTACTTACATTTATTTTTGGTTCACGTATACAAACTGGATCTGCTTGGGAGCAATTTGTGCCATTTAAAGTAAAATTAAAAGAAAGAACATTTGCCTTTATTAAATTTGAATGTGCATGCATGTGTTACAGTCTACGTAAAAACGTGAAATTGTAATTATTAATGTTATTTATTGTTAATACGACACAAGTGGAAAGAAAACGAGTACTCGGGCCAAAATGAAATCATGAGAATTTGTGTATTTACGCAAACTGCCAGAACGTTTAAAAACTTCTAATTGTTTCAGTCTATTGCACATTGGTATCTCTATTTCATGACGACACACTGTATATCGAAACATTTTAGACTGAAGCTTGGGGTGTGTAATGACAGTTAATGAATTGCATTCCTTCGTATTTATTTAAATATAATTGGTACCGGTCAAATTTAAACAAATTTAAGTCAAACTAAACACTGCGTTGATTGCACAGAGCAAACATTCCTTTATTAGCAACAATAAATTATCAAAACAAAAACAGCACATCTCGAATGAATCACTCGACAAGCGAAACTTTTCTTGCCTGGCAAATGACTCTACACACTTGTTACAATTTATTACGGTTTCGTAATATGTAGTTAGGTCATGGCTAGGACAGGCTATCGAAGTTTATTGGTGCTTTTCGAGTATCTCCTGTAATGGGAAATTAAAGCTCACATTCTTAGAGGAGTAATGTAATTTTTTTTAATATAAGGTGACGTTGCAAAAAAAGGTAAAGGAAGGAAACTCTTACTTTTTGTCTCCGAGAATTTTCGTTTGATATTTTTCAGGTGAAAATATTTAATATTACTTAAAAGAAGACCGTTTGTTTACGAGTTATGCACCGGTAAAAAGATGGAAGTGTCAACACGCAATTCAGTCAGGTATGCTCTGAAATATTCAAAGACATTTTCGCAAGTTAATATTTAATTGGGCAGGTTTCATTGAATACATCAGAGTTTTGAAATTGATTAAAGCGAAAGAAAGGACCGAGAGCAATTCTTCAACGAGATACTTCCTTCAAGATAATCAATATAAATTGAGTCTTTTTCCTCTGGCCTACATCGTCATCTGGATAGCAGTTTGATTTCGAGCTTTCGTCATATATGTATCTAGCGGCTATTTAACTTTGCAATATTCCAGAGATTAATTTGTCAACTCCTCTTCACGGTTCTGTCTCAAAACGTTTCTAATTTGTATTTAATATGGAAATAAAGGACAGCGATATGTATCAACCGAGATACCGCAATCGACTGTTTAACATTTCAGACATTCATCATTTTTTCGGTACCTTACATACTACTACGCTCACGTGACAAAACAAATAGTCACGGGTGAATAAAAGTCATTATTTATAAATTTGCAATAAAAGTTATTTTGGTACGGATTCCCCCATTTAGATATTATCCAACTCAATTCGTTCAAGTCAAGGCCTTGTATTATTTTTGGTGGTGAAGCCGAACTAGATATTTTCTTTAGCGATGGATCGAATATTGACATAAAACCGGCACGACACAATTTGTGTATCACTTTGAACAGGCGAAGTGATAAAAATATCTTTGCTTGCGCGTGCTTTCTATTTATAAGAATCGCCAGATAACGCCACGCCATTACATTTCTGCTGCCACTGGCTTCGCGGAAGGTTAGGTGGTTATTGAACTCCGTTCTTGGCCTACAAGGTAACACCTCCAGGGTAGTATAAATATTGTATTCTCGTGCATGGGATGCATATAATGCAAGCGTGTCGATCCTGAAGTATGTATGTCTGTATGAATGCTAGGCAGATTGCCCAAGTCAACGGTTTAGCGACATTTCAAAAATACAAATATGAGATTGTGGTTCTGTCTCGTAAACCTTGTTGTTTGTTTTAAAACATTCCGAATGTGCATTTATTCACTGAATTCTATATTAAACCGTATATATTATTAATTATATAGTTTGGTAAATGGTGCCGAGTGCTTTTGTGTTTCTTCTAACTTTTTCACACTCCTAACAAACTCACGATACGTACGTAATAGCAATACAGATTTATAAATATGTATTTATTCGACAAAAATGGAAAGTCCACTATTATTTTTTGCTGCGGGAAGAACCTCTGTTCTTATGCACTAATGAAATAAACAGATGCGAAATCGTGACGTTATTTCTATTTCCTTTGACAACAATACTAAATTTATGAATTACAATTTTCTTTTTCGAAGCCGTGCTTGGAAGCAGTCGAGTGAAGAATTTTAACGAGCCACGTACATGCGTACAAATATTAACTAACAATACATAGAATACAGAATGCAAATAGTATTACGCATAAATGCAGCAGATATTGATTGAATCACACTTTTTAAAATTAAATGGAACTATCGAATATTGTCCATATTCATTTGGTACACCTTAATTGGCCATTCAGACGTTGTTATTTTAAAATTGGCATTTAAGTTACTCATTCAAGATACCGTGAAACAAATAATTGTCAAAAATCACCATTTCTCTCGAGAACACTCTGCGAATAATCTTAGAATTTCTTTCTTCTAAAAGATAACACAGTACACAGTACCATGCAGTTACTTACACATTTACATAAATATAATTCTTTTTGCGTTAGGATTCAGCACGACAGAATTAAGAATGGTGTTTCCCAGGGCTTTACGTTGGATCGTCCACTATTTATTTACTTACACAATGCATTTGATCGTAAGGAGCAGAATTAGACGTGTATATTTCGAAATATGCTAATTGTAGTACTTTATTCTATAAACAGCGAGGATAATAATGGACGTTTGTTGACTGTATTTTCGAAACCATTGTCATTCTCTTTTACCATTGACGTAATTTATAGCAGCACACGTTAACATAAATGTTACTCGAAGAAATACCAGTATGACTCTAAGGCAAGCAATACTTAATCGACTGTTGAATTAAAATGAGTGGCTTGTAAAAGCACTGTGTGGTTGTTTGAGGGATCTTTCCTATCCTCAAAAAATGTACTTAATACAAGCCAAGTCAATACGAAACAAAACGATTGTGAAACTGGTAATGACACGGACGTATTCCATTCTGTGTTTATTCAATGTAAATGAACCAGACTATTAAATATTAATGATGTATTGTCAATATTGCTGTGTGCCGTAACAGATCTCCCCCTCGTACTTTATTTCGTCTTTATTTTGCATGATCATATGTATCTATATGTATGTACATCTTTGTTAATGGTCCGATTATAATTTTATTACTCACGATTAACGGTGAATTAAATGTGATTTTTTGTAATTGCAAATAGAATTCGACAAGCTTTTTTATGGCCGCATATTGGGGAAACCTCGTTTCTTACGAATAATTCGCGGAAGAAACTTTAACAATTTTTTGTTTCGTTTTATTTGTACAAATAAGAATTAATGACACGTCAACCTATTTAATATAATTACACTTCATTACATTTAGGCGTTGCTTTTAATTATGTACACCGACAGTGAGCGCGATATATTAACGTAAAAAAACAAGAGGTTAAAAGATTCTGTAATTATGTAGATTGATTTTGTTTTCTTTTGTTTTCGAAATAGTTTAATCTGAGTCCTCGTTTCTGTCTTTCGTGTGTGTATGTGGTCATCCAAAAACTGAGGCAAAGGCTTCTTCCTTCCCACACCGCTGCTACTTTTCCCGTTAACTTCTTTTTTTCGAGAACCCTCCTAACTGGTACCGTAATTATTTTCAAGTACCTCGATGACGTTATATTTACAAAAGAAGTTGTTGAAATAGCTACCCACCACTTATTCACTTATAATATTCATTCGATTTCAAAGTTTTTTAAAATTTGGAATGGTTTTCTCACGTGTGCTGTAGATGCGTTGACGCCCCCCCCCCCCCGCCCCCATCACCTATCCATCTAACGTTTGAAATAGCAGTTGATAGTAAAAGCGTTTATGCGTTCTCGAAATCGCGAAAACAAATCTGATTGCTACGGTGCAGTGCATTTTTCGAAGTCGATTAGACGTTATACCGTCCCCACTTACCAATGACGATAAGAGGAAGCGGATGTAGTACAATATCTGTACAAGATAATTGAACACAAAAGGGAATCGTCTAAGGTAACTATCTTCTGTGCAGCGTCAGACGGCATGCACCAAAATTGACTTTTCTCTTCACCGCAAACCTGTTTAGATTATTTCATTTTTCGACAAGATCGAGTACAGTCTTATTGGCATCTGAGTGTTCCAGCGAAGTGGTTCTTTCCAATTGTGCAATAGTTTAAATGACATATATATAGGATCGAGTAACAACGGCAGTTAATTCAGTGAATTGTGGTATTATATTGCTACGCGTTTGGGAAACTCTTAAGACACAGAATAAAGCTTTATTATAAATAAATAGAACATTGGGACTTTCTTGGAATAATTTTTCGTTAGTAATAAAAAAAACTGCGTTACGAAATCGGTTTATTCTTTTAGAACAAGTACTTCCGTGAAATAAACAAGTATTTGTTAGACTTTTGTGTGTGGTGGTGATAATCTGACATTGGGAATTATCGTAGAATTTATTAAACTGATTTTGTGGAATTTCGTCCAGCACGTTTTTACGCCCATTTCCCTATTTAAATGGATACATTTTACAATCAATTATCCAATGTCATTGTATGTACTTATAACATTTACATACATTTATAACTTCACAGTATGAAGACGAACAAAGAAGCGCAATCCAATTGGTGTTTGATGCGAACACTCGCAAATCGCAGCTTCTCAGAATAACACCAACACGACTGTTTTCAAGAAGTGCTTTTCCACTAAGCACTCGCAGTATTAACAAGACGGGATTTTCCATTAAGCTAGGAAATGTGTACCGATACGTGCAAGTTCTTAAGTTATTCATGCCTGGTATGTCAGTCGATCGGCATAAATTAATTCTTGAGAGTCAGAAAAACAAAACCATTAATTACATACACACAATACATATGCGTACTTTCGTTCCCTGCATTTGAGTACGTTTTCTGTTAAAATACCTGGAAATCCTTCAAATTGTAAATACAATCAAACACACATGCACAGGAATGTTTACAAAAAGGGATGCCGAGATTTGATAACACAACATAGATCACCAGAAAGGGTATTAAGTTTATTTTATTTAAATTTTAAAAGCATAACATCCGTTAAACGTTTTTCTTGTTAAATAAGAACGCGATCGTTATATGTATGTACATAGGTTTGTCATTTGTCTCGGTGCGACAGGTCAAGATCTGCCATGTGAGTACGTATGTATCCAGGTGCTTGCATAAACAGATAGATAAATCCGAAGCGTTGAAGCGAATATTTCCATCAATTATCGATCATCCCGAGCAATGCGTGTACATATCAATGTGCTACTAGCTAGCGCCGGTATTTGACTTGGCGATATTATTTGTTTTACGTTTTATGTAAATAAGTGTGTCGGACGTGCAACAGGGAACAAAGCGACCACCGATTGACACGGTCGAGAAGTACATCAGTGAATTACGGGATTTATTTTATAATGGCTGAATTCATGCTAGATTTACTTTAAATGATGCGGCTTACCGCTAAGCTTACTGAATAAAGTGCAGTTTAGATGCTTCTGGCACAGATATAATTCCAACTGGAAACTACCATCTCAGACAATGTAACGTAGTAATCTCATCTTTAAAAAATCGAAAATGGAATCAATGCCGGTTATGCCTTGACGAATCAACAGATCGCGAAAAGAATCTATTGTAAATATAAGAGCACTGTAACCCCCTAAAACGACATTTCCAATTTTACTGGTTAGTAAAAGATGCACAGGCAACGCGAGTATAGATACGCAACAAAAACTTGAACTTTCAACCGATCAACTGTTGATATATGTATTTTATGTACATATATGAATAATGGGGTCGCGACAAGGCGTTTTCTAGTGTGATCTTGTAAACTACATGAGGGGTTGAATTTGATGGAGCCTGTGGTTGATTGACTTGATCAATAAGGTTGATATATAACCCCTTTTCCACAATTAACTATTTGTAAAATTCTGTATACGCATTTCGACAACTAAGTTGTCATCATCAGCAGATAATTTCAAAGTGTCGCACCTGGTAAAACACGGCGAAAAAATTGTACGAAAAATAAGTGCACATCTTGGTTTTCATCGGTGCGGATCGCGTACGGAGTTTATTTTTCGTACAATTTTTTCGCCGTGTTTTACCAGGTGCGACACTGTGATTAATTATCTGCTGATGATGACAACTTAGTTGTCGAAATGCGTATACAGAATTTTACAAATAGTTAATTGTGGAAAAGGGGTTATATATCAACCTTATTGATCAAAACTGCATGAGATTTTTACACGTGACCTGTAAAACTGATTCTTTACATGATGTCGTACAAACTGTTCTAGAACGTTGTTGAAAACCATTTACGACACTTATAAAGGATTATTTGACGAATTGATAGAAAAATCGCAAAACACTGTGTGTTCGTCGGTGGAGTCAGTGCAAATAGTGAGGGTCACTGCTCTGTACCACAAGGTGACAAACAATATGGGTGTTTAATAATTTTACCAGCTTAAAACAAATTTGCGATTATGCTTCCATAGATCTTACTTCTAAAGATTATTTTAATTATGCTTGTCGTACATCGGCAGATGTCGAACGGCCTTTCTCAAGATATTAGAACATTTTTTTATTACAGCGAATATTGTTGGCTAATGGTGCAGACTTTTCAACAAAGTTATCCACTTCGCATTAAGTATTATAATAGCAGCTATAAACAAAGTGAATGTGTTAGAAATTTAAAAATGATTTACTTCTCTTTATTTTATGCACCGTCGATTATTAATATTTCTTCCCGCTCACATTCGATTGTCAGTACATAGATATGTAAATACTTATGCAACCGATCCTGACCTATTGCGCCGGGACGAAAATGATAAGCTTAGTTTTATATATTTTATATTTTCAAACATAAAGTAAAACAATACATGCTTTGTATTTTTAGTCAGACGGCTGTTAAATTTCTCAAAATGATCATTTATGAAAAGCTTTTTTTAGTTGAATTATCACAAACAATAACATTATTATATGTATGTACATACACACACGTTTTATCTATCTTTATAATTTATGGTACACGTACCTTTTTGTATTGAAACTTTGTAATAGTAAAGACTGTTTTCTGTTTTTATTTCATGTGAATCGCCCTTCATAAATGCATACGTACGACGCAGAAAATAACAACCAAAAAAGTACAGTTTTTTAGACGAATACGTTAAACTTTTTTTTCTTTTTTTCGATGCAAAAACATTGCGACATAGTATACGCTTAACTGAATTTATATATACATTTCTATTTAAAACAATACATTGCATTTTCCATTTTAAAACACACGTCTAATTATAATTCCCAAACGTCTGAGAATTTTTCATCCCAGAGCATTTTATTAAAGCGAAATCTCGACCACGTTGTTGTTTATCTTTAATTCTTTTACTTTCTCCTTTACTGTAGCCTTCTTGTTGTTAATACATTAGTGTAGTAAGAGGGTAAGTGTTTCGTTTGCGTTATTAAGACATTTCGAGCTTTTAGTAAATTACATTGACGTGCTTTAAACTCGTAGAGCGTCAGCGTTTGTTGTTTTATAATTGCACGAAGAAAGGCGAATGAACTGAAAATATACGAGGAAAGTGTTGCTAGCGATTCTTCTGTTGCACTTACTTATTGGAGTTAATATTTATTATTTGGGATATAAATTATGTTGACTTCATACAATCAGTCTGTCTTGATGTCATCGACTACACAAACAACCCTTGTTGATTACTTGATAATGAAACATGTCTATGTACATATAGATATCTATGATGTCAGTATAAACAGATGCAAAAAGTAGCCGACTTGTACAATTGATATGTGGCAAATGATCTTATAATTTGTAACAAGTAATAAGTCGAAAAGAATTTAATAGACTGACTTGGAGTGTTTAATTTGTAATTGGACACATACATATACGTTTTATTCAATTCATGAACACAGTTAATGATTTCTTTCGGTGTGCATGCCTCGTAACTTGAATTCTCAAATGCTTGAGTTATAATTTTTATAAAACCAAGTAACGTCGAAAATATACATATGTACATTAAATCTTCATGCATAAACTAAATACACATACATACGTGTGTGCACATGTCGTCTGCTATGGATATTTATGATGTTGGGAATTCTTTTTAATTTTCGCATAATTAAAATTATTATTGTTCGGACACGATATGCCCTCCAAGAGTATCTATTATTAAGAGAATGACTATGAAAAGAAACTGCTTCGAGTTAGCCCTAAACTTCGCATTTATTCACTATAGATATAAACATTTAATTATACTGCCGATACAAAATTTAAACACCCTCCTTTTGAAAAAAAGAAGAAGTAATAATAATAAGTGGAAATATAATTAAGAGAGAATATACGCCCGTATAAATAACTAATAACCAGTTCATAAACTCGCGAAGCAGCCACTTCACGTATAGAATTTTATGTTCTGGGAAGCGCTCATCGAGGCCTTGCTTTATTAACTCGAGCAATGCGATGCATAAATAAACGGAAAATTCTCCACGCATACATTGTACGTATATTTGAAAACAGCTTAATATTAAACACATTTTTAATTTAGTTTTTTTTAAATTTTAATCATAATATTTACGATTTCCTATTTTGAAGAATTTCTCTTTTATACATACATATATATATATATATATATATATATATATATATATATATATATATATATATTGTATAGGATATTTTAATCCCCAATGTGCATACTTGTATGTATACATACACTATCGGCCATAAATGAGGGATCGCTATAAGTAAAATACAAAAAATAGTACACTTTTTGAAAGTCAATGTATATACGATTAAAAATGTAATTACTATAAAAATAAACTGCATATCCTTATGAAACAAAATAATCTTTATTAGTTCTGTGAAGAAAAATTGTCACTTTATATTTTAAGCTATTTTTGTCAAAATATCCACCTTTACACTTAATAACTTCTTTACAAATTTTTGGTACTTTGAACGCAAATTCTTGGAGAGTTCGAACTGGAATATTGTTCCAAGCATTTGCAAAATGTTCTCACAGCTGTTGCTGCGATTTTGGACAGTGTTCTCTCACATTTCTGTCTAGCTCATCCCATAGCAACTCGATAGAATTCATATCGTAACAAATATGATTATTATATAATTTACATAATGATCCGGATGTTATTGGTAAACTTCCCAGAAACGCACTCACATTTGTTATTTCAATTGTCCCTACCGAAACCCAGGCATAAAGACAGTGCTATTGTATCGATAGTATGTGATCCCACATTTATGGCCGGTAGTATATATGCATACCAGTATGTGGAAGACAATTGATTGTAAAAAACATATTTTTCAGCAAATTCCCGTTTGATTGTCTAGGCTCATTTCAACACAAATAAAGTTACAAAACTCTACAACAAAATTAAAGAGTGAAAAAACACTTGGGACGTTTCAAGAATATCCATTTCTTTTCATTCTTTTGCTAACAGCTATATATGTGCGACGATACGTGGATGTAGATTAAACGCAAATTTCTTATATAAAAAACTGTGTTAATATAAAACGTGCGTTTTCAATAACGGTGCGTTAAGATTTTCCAGTAACCGAATAAAGAGGCGGTAGCCTTAAAAAAGGCGATAGGAAATTAAAAAACGACTTATCCTTGTAATATCAAAGAAGGGATAGAAAAAGCGAGCACGGTGAAGTATTTTAATATTTCAGCGAAGCTAAAGGTATTGCGAGACGTAAAGCGCTGCGAAATTAAATACCTTTACCCGACAAGGTGTGAATTTAAATAATTCAAAGATGAAAAACTTTTCATTTGTTTTCACTAATGGTCTGGCGTCTTTGATATCAACGGGAAACATGAAAAGTTGGCATAGTTTAATTCCATTAAGTTAATCCAAAGCGCAGTTCACTTTCACAGTCGTCTCTGTGAAAGTGAAGAAAAATGTTAGAAAATTTCAAAAAATATTGCTTCGGCTCCAATTAATCTTCGATTCGCGTAGTGTTTGGAGAAAATTTCACACACCTCTTTGGACAAATGGTTTTTTTTCTTGAATACTGTATAGAAAAATGCTAGCCATCGAAAGGAAGGATAGTTTTTATTTATTTATGCAACGTGTTTGAGACAACAAAAAAACCGTCGAAAAATATTGCGGATAATTAATTAGTGACTTTGTATCAATGAAAGGAAATTAGGCAGGCCGCGAAAGTGTCAATGATAGGAAAATTCATTCGGTCTTCCATTTGAACACAGCATGTAAATAGACATTAACAGACACAATTGCACAAGGCAAACAAAACAATCGAACGACCCAGTCGAGCGAAATCGCATTGACCTAAGGCTTGCGTGAGTTTTCACGTTCCGTTTAGGGGGAACGCTCGCTCACACATGTATGCACGTGCTTGAAAACATTTCTGAAAACAAACTCTATGACAAATTAAATTTTCCGTATAACCTTCAGATATGTATAATACCTGAATTTGCTGTAATAGTAAACAAACAAACGTCTCCTCAAACACCATTAAAATACGAACGAGGCGGTCTTCACGTACATATTCCTATTTGAGCTAACAGCCGATCGTAGCGCTCCAATTGACATAAACAACACTTTTTTTTCACAATTCGATATTCCAGGCAAACATCCTAATTGCAATGCCCATTTTGATAAGGGGCATTGATTACTGGGAATCTAGTGCACACCTACATATGTATGCACGTGTTGTTCGAAACGATCGTCTAGTGCGTTTTAATTTTAAATTTCACGTTCGCGCTAAGCGTTTTAATATAGACGCGTAGACAGATATCACGTACGCCACTGAAGGTTTTTTTCGGAATCTAACGCAAGTAAAAACTATTTACATAATAAAGTTAATGCTAATGGTGTTTTAGTTTTCGTTAAGTGTCCAATGGCCAAAATAAATTACAGACGGAACATTCGTGGTATCAATGCCATGCTCCGTGCGAAGTCAATCGAGGTATATTATTAGTGTTATTTCTACGTCCTTCAGCAAATTAAATCTTATTTTTAGATTTCCCCCCGTTCCTTTTGCTTTTAATCAAATAGCAATTGAAAGATTAAAGTATGATTAAATCGCATTTTTTTTACGTTGAAATGGAGGAAACGAATAAAAATTGATTTTTAGAGATTCAAGGAAAGAAAGATTGTAGCGCCTTTTTTCCCAAAACTACGCTATGTTCATATATATTGTGCGTGATACCACCTTCTCTGAGGCTTTGTACATCTATTTACAATCTTAATTACTTACGTGGTAGTTTAATATGGCTTTGTATTTCAATAAATTATTTATTCACATAAATTTTATCCAAATATGTATTTTTAATAATAATAAAAGAGATAATTATAAATACATACGTACATATTAATGACATGGTTTGGATATTAGTACTTGATCCGAAAAAATTGTGTTAATATTTCGTTCAGGTCGTGCAAAGTATGTAATGTATCACAATGCTTCTCCAACAATGTTTCCAACGACGTTGGCTATTGTCCAACATTCAATTGTTTCGCAATTGTAACACATGGCGACATATTTTTTTCATATGATTCATTTCTGAATCGTTTTTTATCACATTGTATTATATATTACATTCATGTAAAACATTTTATAAGTTTTAATGCTAACAAGTATTAGTTGTTCTGGAATAGAAGTATAAGGTTTTCCTATAAGAGTGATATGATTTCTTTAAAAAAAAAACACACTTATTGTTAAGAAAATTCCAAAGTTTTTGATTTAATGTGAAGTACAATTGATACAATTAACTTCTAAAAAAAACGTCATTCAAATGGCCTCCACGACTTCTTCTGCAGGAACGAATTCGATGAACCCAATTTTCGAGCACTTTTTCCACTAAATCTAGTCGTATGTCATGAATGGTACGTTCAATATTGACTTGTAAAGCTTGAAGAGAGTCTGGTTTATTTCGATAGACCAGTGACTTCAAATAACCCCACAAGAAATAGTCTAATGGTGATAAATCACGACTTCTTGGAGGCCATTCAATATCACAATTTCTTGAAATAATCGAATCTCCAAACATTTCTCGCAATAATTCGGTTGTTGCATTTGCTGTGTGGTACGTAGCCCCGTCTTGTTGGAACCAAATGTTGTCAAGATCAACTTCTTCCAATGTCGGCCATAAAAAATTAATTTTCATCAATCTATACCGCTCTCCATTGACAGTAACGGTGTTACCAGCTTCATTTTGAAAGAAGTACGGACCGATGATTCCACCATACCAAAAACCACACCAAAATGTCAATTTAGGTGAATGGAATGGTTTTTCATAAATAATTTGTGGATTTTCTTCGCACCAGAATCTTAAAAAAATCGTTATCGTTTTCAAGTTGTTCCAAGGCAAAATCAGCAAATTCACGCCGTTTACGGTGGTCCAATGGTTTCAGTTCTTGAGTGAGAACAATTTTATAGGGATGCGAACCCAAATCCTTTCTCAAAATCCGCCAGATTATGGTTTGAAACATTCGCAATTGTTGAGAACGTCTTGGAATCGACAAATTACGGTCTTCAGTAACACTTGCCTGAATGGCAGCAATATTTGCATTACTTCGAGCGGTTCTTTGTCTTATTGGCACTTGAAAAAGGAAATGTAACCTCAAAATTTTTAACAATTCGACGAATAGCGAGCACACTTGGACGATTATTACGACCATAAATTGGAGAACGATTATTTTGATAATAAAACTGAATAATTTGTAAACGTTGTTCTTGCGTATATCTCTCCAGGATGTAATTGTAAACACTACTGAATACAATGAAAAACAAATGACATATCATGACATATTACAAGTGGCCGAAATGTCACTTTAAAATCATGTCATCCCTATTGGAAAACCTGTTATAAATGACGAACAGGCTTGGATACTTTTTCTCATTTGGAGATGCGGTTTATTATTCAGCGTATGCAATATTTAACGTTCGTCTCGATATTAGGAGAAGCTGATGAAATAAATTTTCACTCCTGGCTACAAATTGAAAAGTCATATTTTGTCTTTGAATACGCCACTTATATTTTCAACAACGTTTCGGGACATGTCTTTCTTTGAAATGCTTTGTAAACACGTATTCTTTTTTTAGCGATTCGTATTTGCCGGTGGGAATACGAATATGCTAAAAAAAGTTAAATCAGATTATACACGCTTCATGTGTTACAAAAAAAGAACCTATTAATAGCGTCTTTTCGAGTACAAATCCGGAATGAACTGGAACATTTTAAATATTATATATGTATAACCCATATTACACGTTAACGATATTCTCGTAAATTTAATACGTGAGCACGTCTATTCCGAAAAAGACAGAAATTGGAAGTTCGTTCATTATACATTATTTTACGGACACGTTCTTGGCAAGTGGTGTAAAACAATAATGCGTATTTCATCCGGACTGTGCGGCAGGTTGAGAAATAGAGGCAATTAATAATCATATATACCATATCCAATCTGTACAAACATAAGAATGAATATTCGATAAAGTCTCTTAAAATTAATAAAAATCTGTTAGGGGTTCAAAATTCGTTTCGAAATTCTCTTTTAGCGTGGCATCTCGGCCGCCGACCAAGCCGCATGATTGCTGGTCCGGCTGACGGGCGGACTTACCGAACGCTTAGGCATCGATAGCAGTATCGAAGCCTGTCATCGGCAACCCGACCAGTCCTTGTCGCAAATTGTATTAATCGCTCCGAGCCCGTAATGGGGACAATTCTTCTAAGGAGAGTACAAATTTCCTCTTTTCAATTTTACGAAAATAAAAGACATGTACATACAATATGTATTCGTTGGACGAATTATGAATTATTATTACAACCCTGATGTTAGCAAACGTAAAACCTCAAGCACGCCGATCGAATAAAAGTACGGGAAGACTTTCTTTTGATTATAGTTTGTGTTGATCTGCAAAGTGAAATACGGTAATTTATTTTCAGTTTAACAAATATTATGAGCATTGTAATTTGTGCTAAATTAGTAATTTAAATAAAGTAAATTTACTTAATTTCAAGTTTGCCATTATTCTCATAATGATAAAGACTTATCGAAAGTAAGCGGAGATTAAAAACCATCATAAAGGTTCAAATTTGTATACGAACAATTCCTTTAAAATAAAAGGGAAATGTGTTCAATGCATAGTATATGTATGTATATAGATGGGTTGTCTTTCAAGTTTTGCATATAAAACTGGAAGAAAACAGTAGATAGCTTTTAAAGACGTTTTTCGAAGTATTCTCCAGGAAGATTAACGAATGCACTTTGCATGCAACCAACGAACCAACTCTGGAAGCAGTTTGTTGGTACAGTCGAAATTACGTTTTTGAAGGCATCGATGCTCCTTCTGACAACTGGAATTTTTGACCACGCAGCCCAATCTTGATTTTCGGAAATGTAAAGAAATCGTTGGGACTTAGGTCCGGACCGTACGGAGGATGGTCCAACAATTCGACGTTCTGTTGTTTTAAAAATTCAATTGTCTTGCGTGCTGCGTGCGAACTCGCATTGTCTTGGTGGAGGATGATTCATCGTTCATATTTACGAACGGGTACCAAATAACGTTCCTTTCTTTTGACGATATAAACAACCGTTCGTCAAAATTAAAAAGTTGTATTATCGTTGTGTCTATCGAACTATTTGCAAAGAACTTGTATTGTATATATAATTTACGCCCCATGCGTTGTTATTTTGGGACACAGCAAATGAATACACCATCAGGAAAAACAGTAGCACATGGTAAAAAACCGTTTTCATTTTGTGGTAAAAGCGCTAAGAATAAATCCGTTAAATACGAATTCCGTGAACTCGCATGCCGTATTAGATTACTACCCGGCGGTTAATCTGTGTGTTATTACATTTGAACTGAGGACTGTCAGTTTCGCGATGACATGCGGCACGAAAAGTCCCTAGGCATTTTGCGCATCTTGCTATGATGAAATAACTTTTTTTTCCTTGTCGGACAGTAGGTATCTATTCTAACCACGATTAAATTGTCTACGAGAACAATACATCGTACTATTTACGATTTGAAATTGAATAATTAAGGTAAATGTTGATCAAAGATAATTCATCAACATAATATGCCCGGGAAAAATGCGAAATAAACCGAAAGAGAAAATAGGTAAGAATTTATTGCGATTGGGTTAATTAATACGAGTGTAACGCCAGCTAGTCTACGGACATTGAACAATACAGGAAAATAATTAAAGCGTCCAAGTAAAGTAGGAGATATTTTAATACTTAGTCCAGTTTATACCCCAACTTGGGTTAAAAGCACATTTTTGACTTAGTTTTCCGTTTCAATTGTAATAACAAAAATCTTGAGGAGAAACATCAAGAGAAAACGCAGTTTTGGCCCATATACGAGGATTTCGAATGATATTTTAATAATATTCGATTGAAGAATACGCACTTAACATAATGGCAAACACTACGTTGCGTAATCGAAAACGTACTAACAACGGATCCAATCGCAAGCTCTAAGTTCATTATTTTATGGAAATAAATTTTAAATTTCAAGGCGATATTCGATGGGTGTAATTTTGATTTACTTAAATTAACAGGTACATACAAGGTCACCAAGCGTGTGTCTTTTTAAACGTTCGTTGTTTACTTAAGCAAATAGTTCACGTAACGAGAACAATTGAATGGACACATGAGATGTTTGTTCGCCACATAATGCATGTAAATAGGTCATTCGATGTTCACTTCCGCATACGACATTCCGACATCTAAGGGTAATCTTAGTGAATGGAAAGTATTGACAATCTATGTATGTGAGTTATTAACATCGCCGGGACGTGAACAAAGGGTCAACGGAGATTACCATCGTTTTATAATTGCCCATTCATCGTTGTTGTCATACGGTTGCACTATTATTAGCGAATTAATTAATTCGTTGCGTATTCTGACGCTTCACTTAAGCACAACAAAATACTTCACAATTAATGTAATTATACGGACGTGCCTACCACGAAGGGACACTTTTAAATGTCCATACCGCGATTGGGACATTATATGTAAGCATGATGTATGCATTTGTAAAATAGGACACGATAGGAGTTACAATTATGGAAAAAAGAATGTAGCATCGACATCACTTACATACATATGTGGGGCAAACTAAGCGACTATCCGGTCGGTCGCTTTTTTACACAAAGGCCCGTCGAAATCACTTATGGCGGGTTTTCACTATGCATAGATTAGTGGCGCCAGTAACAATTGTCGCGCCAGTAAATTTAAGTTGCGTGTATAAACATCAACTGGCGTACAAGTCAAAACTTGCCAGTTGATGTTTATACACGCAACTTACGAGAAATTTACTGGCGCGACAATTGTTACTGGAGCCACTAATCTATGCCTAGTGTAAACCCACCTTTACTTCATTGTTTGAAATGAATCGGTTGTCTTTTAGTTAACTGTTGAATTTACGACTGAAACTGATGATAGAAAAAGATTAACAGGTCTTAGTTTATTGCCACTGCAAATGAAATTATATCGCAATACTAGTCATGGTTCAACCGGCAGTGTTGGTTGGTTAAGATGATTTCTTAAATTAGATTTCGGTTTAGTTGAATTCATTCTGTCAAAAATTAATAAATTTATGATTCAATAATGGCGTGTGAATTGTGCAAAAAACTATAGAAAGAAAAATGGAGAAACACGATCTTTTAATAAATATTGGATTCTTCGAATAGTGCAATCTTCTTTTCCGTTCATACATTTACAAAGAGAAGAAAGAAGTGCACCTATGGTATTAAAACTGAATCTATTAAACAGCCGATAATTTTACGAAATACGAGATTTGAATGGTGCAAATAAATTCAGACGCTTGAGTTTGAAACTGATAAATGGTGCCCTGTAAATCATAAAGATTACGATATTTAATTTCGTCTGAACGATCGGAAAATTGTACTTTTTTCTTCCAAGTTACGTCTTTTTTTAAAACCGGGTCAAAAAACAATCAAAGGCAGAAATAAATGAGGGTAATATATCATTTTCTCCGTTTATTTTTTAATTCGCGTTGTAATTTATATCGCGGTCTCGTGCTGTAAACATCTGCACATGATCATTTTTACTCATATTTCTACTATAAACCTGGAGGATAATTAGTAAAAGTACCCTTGAACGAAGAAGAGAAATGGGAGGTTATTTTCAGTAAAAGTCGCTGGAAACAGGTCACTTGTTGAACAGACCCGTTACAACCACGAACATTTAATAGCGAGAATAGAAAACTTCTCTGGCACGTGTTTGATGAATACACAAATAATTTTATACACGGATTAGATACATGTGCATATTGTACATAGATACTCGTCGACTAGCATCTGTTTTAATTACATTCTTCTCTCCGATAAAGCGATACAATGATTATGATTAATTAGGAATGATCAAGTTACTTGTACAGTTTGGAAAAAAGTCCATATCGCGATGTACTATAGATTCGTTGTGGTAGTAAAGGTGTACATGTAACTGTGTAGTTGTTCATCTAATATTTGCCAAAATTCACCTACATACATGATTCAAGTTCTTCTTTGGAATTAAGAGATCTAAAAAAATTACTAAAATATTAGTATTGAAAAACGATTCCTTATAAAAAAAAGGAGCTATCCAAAGCGAGTTGTTTGTACAGTATTTAGGAGAAAATTCAATTCGAAACGTACGAATATATGATAATTATGTCAATGTTACATATTCTCCCAACACATGAATACCTGAAATGCCTTTGATTGGTAAATATTGATTTTACTTGTACTATGTGTGTTAGGTAAACATATCGTAATTTGTAGTTAGCAGGCGATCAAACGTAAGCATCCTCGAATCATTTGTGGTAATCTTAATTTTGACATCGAAATGATGGGCTTCGGTTTACAAAAATAGTTTACATTTTTATACATGATATATCGAAACAACAGACTTCCATAACAGTTTTAAGACTACATTAAAATATATTGTAAAATATTATGTATCATATGTAGTGATGCACTTTATCTTTTAAAAAGCATTTTACATTATTACTAGATCAATTTTGTACATAAAGTAAATGCAAAAGCCAAAACTGAAAGTAACCGTTTGTTATCTCGTCGATTAACTTTCAGCTACGTTGATAAAAACTTAACATTGGTTTTTTTAGTTGCATCTCCAATAGCGTCCATGATATTTAATAATGTGTAATAGGTATAGTTTTTTTTATTCATCGAAATTAAATCATTTTATACAATGCGATGTTTGTATGCATTAATCAATTTATCATATTCATGTACGTGTGTATATATGTCTAGCGTAAATAAATAGTTAAGAGGAACATTTGAGTAATGGAAATTTTATAATCGAATACGCATACAGTAGTCCGTAAGCAAATGCAGGAAAGTTTTTCACGTTTTACGAGTAAATTTGAAATATTCTTTTATAGGCAGTAAATTGTACTATTTGTCTTTGTTTTCACGAATGCTATATAGTTATTCGCTTTATGATGATATCAATCGGTCGCCGAGATGTTACCACTCTGTTTGTCAAGTAAACCTTTATTGGTTCCATAAATTTTGCCGCAAGATTAGATGTTGTATACACATGCATGTATGTATCTATGCATATATGCACACACATTTGCGATATGCATGTATGTATTCACCGCTAGGTTAGTTATGGACCGAAATACCCATAATTTTCCATAATCAAGGGCCGTAGCTATTAATCTACTCTCATGTCACCGTCCTTAATTTAAATTATTTTATTGGAATGTTTAAACGAATGCCGTTGCCGGTTAATTCCACAATTTTAATTTGTAAGATGGAAACTTCCATCTTTAGGCGTCAACGTACCGCCTCCGCCTGTCACCGTATTTTATTGATGTTTCTCCTTTTATTTAGTTCGTGACTCGGCATTCTCGATTCAAATAATTCGACTTTTTAATTCGAAGAGTATTTATCTATCATTGCAAATAGTCTGTTCATCAAACAAACGGGTGTGACGATTAGATAAGTTCAATGTGAAAACTTTATTTGCGATCATTTTGTACAGGATAAATGAGATAAAATTTTCAAATTGAAATTTTCACATTTATTCACGATAACACGATTTATGTATATATTACTGCTCTCGCGAAGCAGTTGAACAATTTAAATGATATTTTACATTAACATAATCTTCTTCTAAATTTCACAGCGCGGTTGGTTGGTTGTTGATTGTTTTCGTTTTTCTTAGCGCCTTTCTTCTGAATGCGATATGAAAACGTTGGTCTCCCCATCGATTTTTTATCGAAATACCATTTCTTTAAATTTTTAATTCGGCGACAATAGATCAATAAATTAAATCTATTTTCGCGGAATTAAAAATTGTTGTTAATTGGAATTTGCAAAGTGTAAACTGAGCGAACTTGTTGAAAATACATTAAATATATACATATAACATAAATGGGAAATAATTTGGAAATGAGGGTATTTTATATTTTTAATAAAAATCCAGATTATTTGCGATCCGTTCCCCCCAATGTCATATTTGAAAAATTGCACATGTGATCCATCATAAATCAGAAAAAACATTAAGACAAATAGATGATACAGTAAGAGAAAAAAAAGCAGTGTGAGATAGGTCATGTTGGTTCTATAAATATCCAGTGCGCGGCGGTGTGCTAAAAATAACTGAAATGTCGAGTCGAATTGGCGATTCTCGCTTGTTTCTGCTTGCTCGTTTGCTTTTACTGCGACCGCACTCTCGATTTCGTGACGCCTGATAATAAAACACGATCCGTAATGTTATGCAAGGGAGCGATCTCGTTGCTTGTTACCAGCAACCCTTAAGCAAAAAATATGCGCTCGGAAAAAAAATTCGCCGGCTCTAAAGATATACCGCGTAATCGATTAACGAAAGCAAGTTACGTTCGCTGGGTTAATTTGAGTCAGACATTTGTGGAAAACGTTTAACTACTTTATCCGTTCTTTTTCGTAACGTAACGATTGATGCAGTGATTAATAGTAATGTAATGCAGCGAATGGCGGCGCAATTTTAAATCTCGATTCTACGTACATACATACATCATACATGGAAGTTAAAACTTACTTTCGAACGAACCTCGTTACGTAAATACGAATTTGTTCGGCCGGCAATTACGCGAACTAAATGTTAAATTAGGATCGTAGATAGTTGGATCGACTCATATTTTCCTTCGTAATATCGCCTAGCAGCTGGCCCGCCGAGTGAAAGCTCTTTAGTAAATCGATACTTCCGCCACAGTTTGGCAATCCATTACTATTGCAATTACCTGGAGCGGACGGTGATTTAATTAAAACACCGTCGTCGCTGATTTTAATTGCAACGCCGGTCAGTCCGACCCAATTACATGACCGATGTGCTTCAACAACTTATTACGTGCCACATACTAATGTGCGGTGTCCTCTTTATTTATGCCGCGAACAGTTCAACACTTCCTATAATTGCTCGGACGGAAACCGATAATCATGCGATGCAGACGTACAATGTGTTGACTTTGAAGGGATCTCGTGAGAATGCAAAAGGGAAAATTAACGAAATTCGCTCACACATTTTTTATTTATTCCCCAATACATACGAAGGGCATTCATTACAATAAAAGAATCGAATCCCGGTCACTGACATCTCTATGGTGGAGCACCTGCTCGATGAGCACAGGACCGGGATACAATTCCTCGACGATTTCTCACTTCTTTCGCCCGTAATCATGACGATGTAGTAAGCAGGAAATTACGAATTTTCATCAATTTACATCGCGAAAGACACGCACATGTGTGTATATGCATTTAATAAGGCATTGCAATAGTTTTTGCAAAATGACGTTCTGATTGTTACACACTGTGACAAGTACAATGCAGCTGTGTGATCGCGAGATAGGAAAATGTCTGGACAATTCGTGCCATTCTGTACCTGCATTCGGTAAATAAATCAATCTTTCGCTTACTCTATCTTATATATATGTAATTCGTTTAAAAGAAAAATTTAATCTGAAAATGTACCGAAATTATTAATTGGTTTCGTTTTTTTAAAATAAAATTTATTATTAAACTTCTGTGTACGATTTTGTATGTATTTCATTCAAATTCATCCATACTCGGATCGTTATCGAATTCAATTGAATTTAAATTTAGTAAAGTCCGCAGAAACATGACGTTAATGCATTCTTGTAGTATCTTTCGCGGATTAGATTATGGGAAAATATGTGTGCACATATGCAGTTGGATGGTAGGTCTCAACAAACCGATGCCAGAGATTCAAAGAAAACATTGTCGGCTACATGTTTTAAAATTAACGCACACATACGTTAGTGCATATGTACGTACGAGTACGTCGATACAACAACAACTTCAACAGTTGTTGTTTTTAAAACAGCACCACTTTGTGTGTATGTATCATTGTAAAGCCCTCTCTTTGAAACAAAATAGAATATTAACGACATCCATTTTCTTTTTATATGTTTGAGAAAAAAGTGAGGTCGTACGTATCCGTTTTCCAAACAACTCGATTACGCTTGTCGCGTCGTACCGAATTCTTTGTCAAAAAGTAATTGTTTGCGTACATGTTTAGGTCAGCATTTTTCCATGTTCGAAACTTGAGAATTATAACTTACGAACCCGTCGCCTTGATCTTCATATTAACTAATCCCCGTCGATTACGTTTCTCCCTTGGCTATAACAAATCGAGGTCCTGCTTTATTTATAAGTGAAAAGAACATCTATTTCGAGCTTCTGAAACCAACTTCGTACGCGGTAAAATTACATAAACGGCGATCGATCATGTGAGAACATTTAATTTTATTCTGGGAATTGTAATTACCCTAAAGGAAAACTGCCGTGTACAGTTGCCTACAAAAATATATTTGTACAGTCGACCCATCTAACGAACGTTATTAATTTAGAGAAAAAAAACCCAAAATTGGAAATATTTATAATCCTTTAAGCAAATCGACCATCGAATTGTGCGGGTTAAGTTTATTTGAGAAGCAATCAAAAGCAACTCGAGGTTAAATTTATTTGCGCGCAGTGTATGCAAGAGTATTTATGTACTTGATTGTAATAGCGATTAATTCCAAGAATGATGAATTGAGTGAGTATTCTTGTGTGTATGTCGACTGTAACTTGATGAATATTCAGGTGAAAAAACGATCATTGCCGATCTATAGAACGCTGTTATTTTCCGAACGTCACCGTTTAACCGGCTCTATTGATGAACGTTTTGCTGGCCTGGTCTCTGGATGACGCAGCGAAAATTCGCGATATTATTGCTTTTATCTGTTCCCTGCCGCTGCTATAATTGAAGAATAACGGTAATAAAAAGAGAGTGTGTGTATGTGTGGTAACGTGGAGAATGTTTGAGATCGCTACCTCGTTAATATTAATAAAGTATAGGTATTTTCCGCAGCTAAGTATTTCGTTCCACCGATAAATTAGGAAGGACAATAAAGTTATAATATCAGAACAACTTATGCATTTTAAATGAAAAATATTTCTATACAAAAGGTTTAGTGCAGATACGTACATGTGTAGCGCACTGCACACAAAGGTAACCATGTACACGAAAATATACTTACCGAATTCATGTAGGATGGGTCTTTACACCGTGTGAATAAAATATTAGCAGTCCCGGCGTATCTATGACTCATGACATAATAGTGATTTGTATTCGAGAAAATATACAGTAATGCGCGTAATATGCGAATGATTCTCTTGAAATAACGAAATCTGATTATAAAAATGGACGAATAATTATTTTACGGCGTGATCATTTTTATAATCAGATTTCGTTGTTTTTTCCGTACAATACCTTTTACGGCCCATACTAGTAACACAACAAATTTAAAAACAGTTGAAACAGAAATTTTTCTTATTTCAATGTATTTACATGAAACGACAGTAATAAATTCTTAAACTAAAACTAGCTAGAACTAAAATTTCTCCATTGCTGTTCTTATTTAACAATTTAACACGGCAAAACCGTCCACTACAAACTGGAACGGTTACAGCAGAAAATAGAAATGGGGTATTTTTCCCTTTATATCATATTTCGAATAAATCTTAGTAATTTAACCCTACATATGACTTCATGAGATAAGACTATAAAAATTCACTTTGCATAAGAATTTAATATTCGTTGCTTGTTATTACTTTGCACAAGATTTTATGTGTAGGCGGGTGTTGTAAATAAAAGTAAAGATGAAGAACGGTATTATATCGATTCGGTTTTTATTTGATTAAGATATTTTTTTTAATTCCCATATTGAATGCCTCAAATCTAAATCTAAACAAATAATAAACGAAAAGCAAAATGATGAGGTAATGTGACTTTTACATTAATTAGGCTTATTACTAATTACCCAATGCTCTACATTTGTTACGTATATTGTTTTAAAAGAGGTATAAATGGCCTAAAATTACCAAGTATTGTAGTGTAATGGATACTAACGTAGGTAAATTTATGCATAAGAATAGATACTTATGTATAACACAACAAACAGCCTGAGAAAATAGATTGTACACACGGGGATTTACTTTTGTCTTCAAGGCAACAGAGCTTATGTGTATGTATTTATGTATGTATGTATGTATGTATGTATGTATGTATGTATGTATGTATGTATACGTTTTAATGTTTCTTGGTGATGGCAATTTCATTATTATGGAGGCAAAACGCGAGTGTAATGTTGTTTTTATGTTATAAGCACGAACACAATCAAAATATAAAAATACGCACCGTGAAGTGAACTTTGATCCTCATAAACCGACCAGGAATTCCCAGCAGCAGGTTCCATACGTATCGTTCATATTGATAAGGTCATCCACCGCAATGCGTTTATATATGAATTGAATATACACATGTACATTACGGATTCTCTTGTTGATCAAATGAAATGTTAACCAATTTAAAAAATAATTTATTTGAATGTTTACATTGAACACAATACGTATAATATAAAATACGATATTTTGGAAAAGAAGATTTGTTTCCAGATAACTTTGTACACACCCTTGATCACGTTTGGATCCAATACACGTATTTATATGTAGTGTAGTGCTTTGTGGGATTGCCTATTGTTAATTTTTTAGAACCATGTCGATCATTATATTTACGAATTTAAATGGTTGACAAGAAGTCATCGAAATGTTCAATTATGAGTCTGAATCGTCATTCCATCGCCATATCAAATTCCAAACAACTAAAACTCCTAAAGCATCACTAGCTTTTGATATTTGTAAGGGGATATTATTCAAATGAGTAGTAAGTCCAGTCGCCTTTATTTTCTATGTTGTCATTTACCTTCTCAAAGTAAATTGTGGAGACGAAAACAAGAAAATCGTGTTATTGACGTGTCGATGAAGGGCAGTTGTTCCTTAATTTAGGGAGACGCTAATTAATTATGTAAACTTATTTTAATAAATGTCGTTGAGTGTGAAGAACGCCTTACATAATTTACCGAAATAATTGTCGGAATAACGTAACGGGCAAGCGAAAACAAAAATTTACGATCAGTTTAGTGATCGTAACTATTATTCGTAAACAAGCGTTATTTTTAATTTAAAACACGCTAATGATTCATTTTAAAGCACACAAATTAAAACTCCATAGGTACTAGGAATAAAAAGCAACCAGATAGATGTTATTTACGTTTCTTTTTTTAGATTTAATTTAGTTTTCTTCGCAGAAAACGATTTAATTGAATGACGAAATAATAAAATTTTAAAATTTGTTTAACCATCAGTTTTATTACAGCAGAAACAGAAACTCGTTTTCTTACTTTTCTAGTTTGCTGAAGTATTTAACAATAATAATTTAGTCATGTTGATACAGTCTTGATTGCTTTCTAGCTTTTACGATAAGCTTTATGATACGCTGTCTCGGTTTTCTCATTTCATTGTACACGGCTTACGGAGTTAAAAAGACTTACAGACAGACATACTAGTATATTTTTTGTCACACTGTAGTGTCATTTAGACTTGTCTTTTGCCAGAGTTGGTCAGATTACAAGAATTTGTAGATATGTATTATATTATATAATATAAGGAAATTGTATTGAGTATTGAAAATGCTTATTTCTTAAACACACATGCCGTGACTCCAAGTTCTCATTTAAGACATCGAAAAATGTTCATATTTTTCATAATTCGCTGTATATATATATATATATATATATATATATATATATATATATATATGTATAAATAAATTACTTATAAAAATTTAATAAACAAAACACTGATAATTCATTTTATCAAGATTTTAATTTCTGTTGTGCATTTGAATAACATCCTAGTTATAAATAATTAAAAGGCCTGACGGATCCGTTTGGATTAAATAATTAGTGAACCCTGCAATTTATGATAATCATCATGCAATACATTTCTCACTATCATTTGATTTAATGTCCAGAATTAAGACCGCTCCTATCAAGTTTAAAAAAGTACTTCCGAAAATAAAGTTAAAATACGATTGTGATTTTTTGTCGGAATAGTAACTACAGTGGATTTATAATCCGCACTTACATCCTAAATTATATTTAATAATTAATAAACGTTATTGTAATTTTGTCTGAATCACAAAACAGGCGATAGGACAATGACTTATTGTGATCACCTATCGTCTAGAAATCTGCATCCATTCATTCGATGCGTGTTCACGTCAAAACCCGAACATGGCACAAGGAGATTAACCTTAGTTTAGAGTAAACAGTTTGCGGTGGTAGAGACGGTTGAAAAAGTTTTCTCGAATTAAAATTAATGGAAGCACTTTGAGTGGATTAAAAAAATCCGTCCAATTCCGTCTGCATTTAACATTTTCGATAGGTAATTTTTACAAAATTATTATTATTATTTCGCCAAGAAATTGAAATTGTTCGGAACTTTTCAACTGGAAATCCGCAATGGGATGGCATGCTATTGAAAAGATCGTTACAGCCGAATATGATGCAGTTGGAATTTTAAATAAAATGCACTTACACACATACCATAATGTGTACATCATGTTAAAGTAATAATAATTGTGTAAAAGTATTTAATATAATTCGAATGGCATAAATATTAATATAAAAGTATTTGAAAGATATTAAATGATAAGCCTGGTCTAGACGGTTCGATAAAAAGAATTGAAAAATTTGTTTTTCTCAGATATAGTATTGACGTCAAGTTATAATAATAACGTGTGAAGTACACACACATGCATATACATAATTCATAACAAAAACTCTCATATGGAATCAATGAAATTATTTACAAATCGTTTCTCATTACTTTTTGGAAATATTACATCAAAATAGGTAGCTTTTACATGGCAAAAATAAAGACGGAAATATTTACTTACTTTGTATGAAAGAAGAGTATTTATGAAATGATCCAAAAGAAATATTTTTAGGTGGAAAGAATTTTTCTGATCGTCTGAGAAATTCTAATATTTCAGATCTCGAATTGCAACAATCAGTAATGCGAAAAGAATAGAGGCAAAAGCATAACGCATATTAATTTTTGATGACAGCAACGTAGTAGGCACAATTAATGTTTTTTTCGCTCCAGACAAAATCAAAATTGTTTCTGTCTTTTGAACTTCCATGTTGAACGCGTATTCTTTCAGCATCATCAGTTTCTATCTTCGATTTAGACAATTATATATACACAAACGTGTGTGAATATGTCGACCAGATATTTCGCTATTTCTGGAGTTTTCTCATACCTGCATATGTAAAAACGAATGCTTCCCTTTATTATTACTCTCTGTCATTTACGTAGAAAACTCTTACTCCTATTGGACGGGACAATTTGTAGTTGTGAATGTTCTTTAATTTGAAATGACATGCTCCTCGGAATTACTCCAGAGACCATGACGATACAGACAGGGCTTTTTCTGGACGGTGTCCAAATTGAAGGCAGAGTTTATTGCAGGCCGCAAATTATGTTAATGAGCACGCAAACCAGTCGTGATTGGAACACAATGGGTGCGGACGATTGTTTACGTATAGCCGAATCGTTATGAAAATCATACGTATGGACGTAATAATATTACGATGCCAACTAAAACATCACGGGAAAGATTTTAATTTATTTAATGACTGAGAAAAGTTACGGACATGTAAACCGGCTGTAAAATGTTATAGACATGTCTTGTCAGTCAGAGTTAATAAATGTCTGTTGAAACTTTTTCAGACATTTTTCCTAAAGGAATGAAATACTGCATGCAGCACTATGAAAAGATTTTCCACTACAATTCTTTTGAAATGAGTAATTAATAATGAATAAGACCTAAAATGTTATTTACTCATTTAATATTATGTCCTCACAAGCAATTAAAAATCGAGATCGACTGCAAAAATTCAGTGTTCGTTTTAGTTGTAAATTGTACACAGATGAACTAAAACACGCTTTTTTCTAACGTCGGCCTGCCTGTACAATATACCGATAATGGAATAACTACAAAATTAACAAAAAACACCTTTCCTCGTCAAATCCACACATATTTACTACGACGATAACTAGAGTCGTATAATTGTTTCTGACTGACAGAACCGGCCCTTGTGTAACGGCTGTAGGTATGAGTGCATTGTCGACGCATCTACTGTGAGAGTCGCGAAACATAGTAAATAAAATAAGGGATAGGTAAAAACAAAATAATTTATAAAACAATGAAGAGGACGATTTAAGAGGATCCAGTAGACAAGCGCATTATAACTATTATATACATATATCAATATGGTATGTACATATATCGTCTCGTCCACATATGTACATGTAATCACAGGTGTTTATTTGTTAACTGATTTAATTTTGTTTTAAATATCCCCGCGGAAGGTTGCATGACATCGCCCGAGTTGATAAACTTCGCCGAAATACTTATTGTTCATCCAAAACAAGTGATAAATTGCAGTTAAATCGAGTGTAAATTATGTATTTGATGGTAGGCCTTTTCTATTACTGTATTCAAACGGTGTTTACACGTTTTTCGCAACCCCCGTTTTGCTCAGGCACATCAAAGGTTTACCTACCACACATTGAACATATACTACTTTCGCGCCATCGTTTTTTAAGCCCGTACATTTACGGACACATTAAGATAAATTCATGATTAACATTAATGTAATATTTATCTTTACATACAATTTATCGAGCTACGTCCTTTGCATGCAATCCTTGTTTAGAAAGAATACAGAATTCGAATTAAAAAATGAAAGCGGTTCAGTACGTTTCTAGAGTACACGTTTCGATCGTCCGATTACGCATAAAACTAAGCAAATATTTGGTGCATCAGCGCTAAAAAATTCCTGGAATTGTACGGTTTATTGTTTTTAAAACACAATGTAAACCTCTGACAGTTTATTTTATTTTTGAAAAATTCTCGTGCGATATTTAAATTTCGATTTTGGACGGTCGAGAATGTGAAAAACACGCAAAATATTTCGACCCGTGCGGGAGGAAGTTTTATGAACTCGATTTCATTTCGCCAACCGCAATTACTACAACAGCGCGTTTTTTACTGCCTCTTTGAGACCGTCAACATATCTATCTGACTGTAGCGTGTGTACGCAATTCCCACTTTCAATTTTACTATCAAAATAAACATGTTTTATTAAATTATCACTTCCCAAGTCTTGTGCATTTAAATTTGTTCGATATTCCGGAACGTCGAAACACGTGTCGAATTTACGATGCACTTGCTGCACAATAATCACACCTTAAATATGCACACATTTGCCTTGAATATATTGCTAATGGATGAGATCTATTGATATTAGAGCTACTTATATGCGAAAAATGAGACTCGACCACCGACATCATCTTTTTTACAGTAATTGCCTGGTGCGAAGTTCTGATATTTAATTAGAATAAATTGTCGCAATGACAAATAGTAAAACGCATAAACTCGCAATTCATATTTCACAAAACGCTAAGCAATGATATGACGCTCCTTTAAAAGCCACTATTTAGTAGAGATGGTTTCGTGTCCAGGCTGTGAACAAAGTGGTTTCGTACTAATAGCGGCCCAGTCGACCATTCAAATACATAAAGTGTTAATCCGGATTGCGCTGGAATAATTACCATCAAAAGACAAATCAAATTTACTTCATATACGCAATCTTTTTTCAAAATTGTTCACTCTTAAAACTATCTTAGCAAAACGATTTGCCTTCTACATCTGAGATGTTAAGTGAGGTGAGAAAAGAAAAATTGTATACAGTCGGGAGGATAGTTTAGCATCGTTTGTTCGAGTGCTTTAAAGTGGAAGGGGAATATCTCGAAAAATAAAATGAATTCACGTCTCACTTCCCTCTAAATTATCTCCCGTAATATACATATATATATATATATATATATATATATATATATATATATATATATAATAACTCGTGTGTTAATTGAAAAAGAAAAAGTACAAAGTTGTTAACTCATTACAGTCATCTTTCTATAATCGTAATAAAATCCTTGCGTATTTATTTATAATATGATCTACAAACTTACTAGGGTACATACACAAGGTTCCATCATTCGGAACACAAAGACCTTTAAACCTGAAGAATCCTTAGATTTTTTCGTGGAATTTGCTAATATGCAATTCTAATTATTTAAAAAAGTTTACACATATACACTACAATACATACTCATACCCGTATAACACGCATTGTGTACACACATAAAAGTAATTATGATATAGACGTACATGATTTTGTATTATACAGAGCCTTGAAACTTTACCTTCTGTTTACGGCAAGAAATTGAAACGATATAAAAGGGGAACTCTAGTTATAAACCGGTTTAGTGAATTATTTCTGAGAAATTTGCGCACATACATATCTTTTTATATTTACATATATATATATATATATATATATATATATATATATATATATATATATATATATATATATATATGTAAATATCCTTGCTAACACATGCGTGCGACTGTATCTAAATTAACGTTTATATATTTTGTTTTGCTTTCCTAGACTGCAAAAATTATTTATTTTTTCGTTTTTAAATTGCCAATTGACCGTCGTTATTTCTGAAACTTTTTGAACGCACAGCGTATTTAAAACCATTTCGAAATTTCTATTTTGAAATAGAATCTCTTTCAAAATAGAATACATATATTGCTTAAAAAATCACACGTGAAACGTTTAAAATTTATTGCAAACAATGAGAAATAGACATGTTAGTTAAGGTCTGTCATGTTTATAGGACGCTCAATTTTTCACCCTCATCATGGCGCACGTGCCGTAAAAACATAAATATTTAGTGTATTAAGGAAACATTATTCATCGATTCTAATTCAACATAACGCTCAATAACAGTGGTTATGTGAAACTACTATTAACGCTTACCTAGAGGTTTTTGATTGTACTATTATGTGAAATTCTATTGCGGCAGATAACTTTCTTTTGAGAGCTAATCACTGAAGAATTATTGTCAGTTAGTCTCTAAACATATATTTTCAGCTGTATATTGCAATAAATTTGTGCTTAACTTTTTTTTATTATTCGAAAGTAAAGTGGCATCAGTAAATATTTTACTTCAGAATTGTGGGGATGATTATTACACTTAGCATTGTTGCCAAATATTCAACATTTACGTATTAATGTCCCGTTGGTGTGTTAGGTGAATTTCAACGTGCCAATGATTTTGTGACCTACAGAAACGAATTAAATCTGCTAATTCATAATATTTCAGAAATTTTCGTCTTCGTTTTAATAATAATAATAATAATATTTATTACGTTCCATAATGTCGAAAAACATAGAATATGTCATAAGTATAAAATATATAACAATGAAAAAACAATCACAAGTTAAAATAGATAGTAAGTATAAGTACATACATGCACATGCGTGCAGTTGACCTATGCTATATGCCAATGTCTACAATTGTTTTAGAGAAATCTTCCACACTGTAGAATTCTTGCTCTATTAGCCAAAACTTAAAAATAATTTTAAACCGGGCCAACGGCAAGCTCTTAATCCGAAGCGGTATGTGGTTGTATATTTTTACGCAATGGTGAACAAAATTTTTTTGTATTTTTGTAAAATACGTTCGTGGGGGCACAAGATGCATATTACGACGGTTTCGCGTAGCATGTGTGTGGTTCGTTTCATATTTTTTGAAAAATTCATTATAGTTTATTTTCACATGCAGCGCGCACTGGAGTATATAAATTGAGGGTATTGTTAGTACTTTGGCAGATCGAAACACACCCACACAACTCTCGGTTGGTTTCATGCCATAAATCGCCCTAATACATGACTTTTGGAGGACAAATATCCTCCGCCAGTCGATGGAATTGCCCCAGAAAACCACACCATACTGGAGCCTTGAATGTACTTGAAACTTTATACTTATAGCAATGCCTGTTGTATAAATGGAATAAATAAAATTAGTAATGTATTACAAAAATACATTAATAAAAGTCAAAATTTACACTGACCATCCGAATAATAAGGAATTAGATAAACATCTCAAGGGGATCCCTTGCCAAAATAAAATGAAAAAGCGCACAGTCAAGTACTACTTAAAAATTATTATGTAAATGCACTTGGACGTTATTGAAACAAGTTCTCACGAAAGAATGTCTACCATGCATACGAGTTTCTGTGTGATTTACGGTATCCAGACTGGCGAGGACAAGAAATCGATTCGATGGAAAATTTGGTAGAAAAAAAACGTTCAACTGCACATTCCATTCGAACGAAACTGTAGCAATTATTGTTGACAAAAACATTTAAAGTGTGAAAGCGCTTACAATTCGCAAGTTATGAATCGTAGGTTTTGTTATGAATCATGTCGTGCCCGCAATTGTTTCAATAACCGAATAGAGGTTGTACGTATGTATGTATGTTCGCACATACATACCGAAATGTATGTATGTATGTATGTGTGTGCACATTTTAACATTTGCCGAGTACAAAATCGATTTGCACTGAAGACGGCTAAGAAAATAGCCAATGTTATACGTCTACCGAGAGAAATTGATCTCAATTGCTTCACATCATTAAGATATGATAACATGATCACATCGGATCGAATTACACGGCCACGTGCGTCTTAAAACTAGGTCGCAAGGTATAGAGATAGATCTCGACATTATTAAACAAGTAATTAGAATTAAGTTTTCATACACACAGCCATTTTGTTAAGGGAATTCGGCTTTCATATCTCGAGCTATTATTCAAAATTCGTCGTATTTAGTATAAATTGTCTTCAATTTTTTACCACAGTTTAGAACTTCGTTGAGCCACTATAATACAAGTGCATACACATTTGTATTTCAGATTACAATTCGGATTCATCAGCTCTTCGAATGAGCGTCATCATTTTTAAATGGCATCCCACACTTTTTCAGACCTTGACGTATCTTCGAGACCACCCATTAATAATTGATCGTTTTAGTTTATTATCCACGTTGAAAGAGTTAAACGCGTAATCCAGTTTCTTAATCGGAAAATTATATACAAAAACAATAAACATCTCGATAGATAAAGGAAACAAAGTCAGAAATAAGTCTACGGCACAAAAAGCTTTACAACGTTCGTCTATAACAAGGTCAATGTTAATGTAAGCACGAGCAATGATTAATTAGTGTTTAATTTACCATTAAACAATTTACAGATGTTTGTTAATAATTACAGCGAGATTTTCGTAAGTGGAAAATTTGAAACATGTCCCCGAGTCGATCAGGGATCGGAGAGTGTGTTTAGTTTTGTTTCGTTTAAACCACAGGCACATTGTACTGCAGAAATGGACAAGTAGACAAGTAGGTACATGTATGTGTACATATACATAAGTACATATGTATGTAACAATAGCACTGCAAGGACATTTGACTTTAAACACTCCCGAATCCTTCCTTCAATTCCGCTAAAATAACTAAATATATAAAGGTTGTCGTTTTATCTCTCGTGGATGTATGTATAATCAAAATTAATTTAATACTACGGCAATAAAACGCATACGTTCAATTAGGAAAGAATCCCTATAAATATTATTAGTATATTCAAAGGACTTGCAGGAGGCTCTGGATACAAAATTTACATTGCATCGAGTAAATATTACCCGATTCTATCCAGAAACTTGGACGAAAGGTCATAGGATTAAAATTCCATTTGGTGTAATATATGTACAAGCGACAAATTGATCACGAAAATGTAACAATGTAAAATATATTGAAAAGAACAATTTCGGATGTTTTAAATTGTAAAAAACGAAATGCTCTTTGCTCGTTTGAGAAATAAGTTTTTGTCTATAAAAAAGGTTTTAGTTTTTTTTCATCACATTCCTCGTTTTTTTAAACGATGTGGTTGTGATAGACGCCGATAAGAACTATTACAACATTCCGTTTATGAATGATGTATGCATATTATTAGTCTACATATTGAAAAGTTATATAACAGAATTCGGAAAACTTTTCCAATATTTTAAAACATTATTAAGCGTATACATAGGCAATAGCCACGGTCTCGCTGATAAACAGCTGTACATGCGTCTAATCTCTTTGTGAAGACAACGTTATACGATACAGGACATATTAGTCCTTTCAGATTTGGATTAAAAAGCGGATGTGCATTGCTAAAATATTTACTAAAAAATTTCAAGAAAAACTTTTGTGTCTTTTATAAAAATTTAATAAACGAGACAGTGAAAATGAGGAACTTTTTTAAATTTACTTACCAAAGCCACCGCTCTGCAACGTAACAGTTTTTGGGAAAAACTGTACATTTCCTTTTTTAAATACGTATGTAAACATTGCTAATGCGCAGAGAACAAAGATGGCGATTACTGTTTGGTCGTAATCATGGGGAGATATCTCTTCGTAACTGTACACACACGTCTTCAGGACTTGTCATAGCTGCTCGAAATGTTGCCTTGAAATCCAGTTAGCTGAAAATTTAAACGAACCACAATAGTACGTTTTGCATTTAAATCAAATTAAAACCTTTAACATTACGTAATTTAATATATACATATGTATGTAGTCAGTTGTTATACTTAATAACATTTTTTTGCTCGTATATTAACTACTGTTTTCTTTTTAATTTCGCAATTTAAAAAAACTATAAAAATTTGCGCTATAGCTTTGCAAGTCTAGCAGATGCTCTAGGTCTACGTAGTAAGTGTAAATTTGTACGAACGACAGTTATCAATTTGCAATCAGACAACGTGACTGGTGCATGAAAATGTTTGGGTTAACAAAAATTGAAGAACCCGCGGTCAGTCAATTTTTAACAAAAGAGGAGACATACTTGATCAAATTAGGCTACGTATTGACGGTATTTACGACAAAATGCTTTCATTTGAGACAAGATTCCCTTGACGATGAAGAGCGTTCCAGTCGGTCGATTGAAGTAGTAACGCCACAAAAAAGTTGTTGAAGGATTGATATGAGACGATCGCCGTGATGGAATTTTCAGCAAACGTCTAACGTTTCCGAAACGTTCGGCATGATCATCAATACGGTTAGTGCAAGACGGGTATCGAGACTTCTTTCTGCTCCTCTAAGTCAACATCGTGTTGAATATTTGCAGCGCATGTTTGAACATGTGTACGGATGAGACACAAAATCGATTGGAGAGTCCCATTGTCACAGGAGATGAAGCAATAGCTAGGCTTTAGTATTATAATTCTATATTCGAAAAGGAGTCGATGAAATAGCAGCCGAAAGGCAAAAGCTGTCAATCAATAAAAAAGACGACGACTGCAATATTTTGTAATTGTTAGGGCATTTTACTGGCCTTAAAGATCTCAATGCAACTGTCAGTAGCATACATTATGCTCGTTTGTCACACAAACTGAAAGACAATATTCGTGAAAAACGTCGAAGAAAGTTGTCGAAATGTGCTCGATTACTATGCGAGTACGTCCGTTCATAATGCTAGAGTTTCACAGGCTGCGATTCGCCAAAGTGGCTTTTAAGAAATTAAACAGCACATCTTATAGTCCCGATATGGCTTTTAGTGACTATTATTCCTTGTACTATTTTAAAAAATATCTTAGAGGCCATTGTTTTCATAACGATGTTAAATTACAAGCGGCCGCAATGTAACTGTTTGAGGGAAAAATATTAGATTGATTGTTTTTAGAAGCGTATAGAATTATTAATTGATCGTTGTAATAAATGCACTGAAATTAGTGCTTCGGTGTAAGGGAATGTCAATTGTGAAATGTTCAAATCTGTATTTTTTCTGTCAGGCCGAGAACATATGGTATGACGCTCACCTCATTACTCACGTACAAAAACGTAACGCATACATATATCAAAAGAATTCCTGTCAATCTAACTTCATCGCCCTCTCTGCAGCGTAATAGTTTGAAGAATTATGGGAAACTGAATGTCTAAGTGTAATAACATTTTGCTACTTTTCGCAAATAAATAAACACGATACACAAGATTAATGCAGTACGTTCTAAAGCAATATACAAGTCATATAAAATCGTTTATTTACACGTACGAAGTTCGCACTTACTAAAAGATGTGCCAAATCATCAGGCCTATGCACTCCAAATTACCATACTGATCGATCGTTAAAATTAGATTTTCCTTTTTATTTTAGTTTATGACAGATGTGTATAGACGCAGTCAATTTTAAATTTCTTACGTACACATACATACATGCATACATATGTATGTGTACATACATGTGTTGCGACGGACTAATCTCTGTGTGCATGTGTGTATCATCAATGATCATATTAATAATATGCGATCTTTTATACGTTTTTTTATTTCAAATGCGTGCCGACCCGGTAATGAAGGAATGCACGAGTAAATCATTTCATCATTAATACCTGTGATATGAAGCTGCGGTTTTTACTGAACAACATGATTTGATACGTTCATGAAGAAGATACCTAATTAGAAAGAACATTATAAATTATCACTTGTTTACAATGTTCGCATGAAATTAAATCTATCGGGAGGAGTTTATTGAGAATCCAGTGTGCACGTGTTATTAGACATTTGTGTGCTGCAAATTGGCGCCCTGCATGTACGAAGTGATTTAATTTTCATTGCACGCCGTTCCAATCATGTGTGCATTATTGAATAAAGTTCAGTCCCGGACTTGATTACATAAATTGCATCGCATCGTAATGGTGAATATATTATTGTCACTGTTTCTTGTCGAGTCCAATCTCTCATGAAATGAAACAGATTTTATTCCAAGCCGGAAGTAATTTTTAATTGTTATTAATAGTAAAATGTCGTGTGGTATACTACTGTGGGCAAAAAATAGTATGACTTTGTTCATAATTTTTAAATTCTTAATTTATTCTTCCAAATCTATTTCGTCCCCCTCAAAGTAATCCCCCCTGGCCCCAATACACTTGTGCCAACGTTTCTTCCAATTCTCGAAACAGTTGTTAAAGTCAATTTCAGGAATAGCCTTCAATGCGCGTAGCGATTCACGTTTAATGTCTTCAATTGACTCAAAACGGTTTCCCCGGAGCGGTCGTTTGAGTTTGCTGAATAGCCAGAAGTCACACGGAG
This sequence comes from Dermolepida albohirtum, assembly GCA_031893035.1. Taxonomy (NCBI): domain Eukaryota; kingdom Metazoa; phylum Arthropoda; class Insecta; order Coleoptera; family Scarabaeidae; genus Dermolepida; species Dermolepida albohirtum. The sequence continues at coordinate 103,000 of JAVIWB010002041.1, forward strand.
CTAAATCAGGCGAATACGGTGGTTGCGGCACGATATTGGTTGAAAATTTGGCGAAAAACTCACGAAGAATTAATGCAGTATGCAACGGTGCATTATCGTGATGCAAAAACCAATAGTTGTCGGCCCATAATTCTGGCCTCTTTTTATGAATAGCATTGCGCAAACGACGCATAACACTCAAATAGTATTCTTTGTTGACAGTTTGGCCGGTCGGAAGGAATTCGGAGTGCACCACACCTCGATAATCGTAGAAAACTGTCAACATAACCTTGATTTTTGACTTGCTTTGACGTGGTTTTTTGGGCTTCGGCTTACCTTTGATACGATATTCGGCCGATTAATCGTCTGTTCAGTCTCATCTTCAGTTATGCTGCCTTTCATTTTGTCTTGATAGTCGGAAAGCATTGTTTCACAGACGTCAACGCGACGCTGTTTTTCGAAAAAATTGAGTGATTTTGGAACAACTCGTGCTTTCACTTTTCTTAGGCCCAAATGATCTTTCAAAATGGTTTTCACTGATCCTTCCGATATTCCAACGATGCCAGTAAGGTCTCTGACTGTTAATCGTCGATTCTCAAGCACCAATTCCTTGATTCTATTGACGTGTTGATCATCAGTTGATGTTGATGGCCGTCCTGGACGTGGTTCGTCATCAACGCGTTCTCGACCCTCTTTGAATAATTTGTACCAATCAAAAACACTTGCTTGCGACAAACAATTATTACCGAAGGCCTTTTGCAACATTCTGAACGTTTCGGCACCAGAAATTTGATTCCGTACACAAAATTTAATGAAACTTCTTTGTTGAATAATTTCACTCATTGTCAAAATCGCCGAATGCACTTTCTGTACTTCAGAAAGACAAGCGTATACCAAACACTAATGATTATTTTGATGTGACATTTGGCACAGATGTCACTGACAGTCATACCGACCTAGAAAAAAAACTATTTCGACGAATGGGTTTTCGCGCGAAATTTAAATTAAAAAGTCTTACTATTTTTTGCCCACAGTAGTATATGATAGGTATTGATACGAAAAGAATTGATAATATGTAATAGGTGCTGAAATTATATAATTCATTCAAAGAAAAATTAATCATTGTAAATAAGCTCTTAGGTCGCGTGAGCAATGGTTAAGAATAATTAAATGTAAAACTAAAATTGTATATTAACATGCGAATACCTATGTGAATTACAACATACTCGAAAGCATTTATTTAAAGTTCACTTGAACGTTCCACGTACAATCAACCCATGCTATAAACTTGTCTCCTTCGATATACCATTGAGTATATTTTTTACTCCATACATCAATTCTAATCGTTTCCTTTTCTTGGGCAATAACCCGATCGACTTTTCGTACCAGATTACCAATATACAATTTGGATGTAAATGAAGTAGGAAATGAAACCGAATGATCCATTTCGTTATTTAAACGTTTGCCGGCCTCCATACTTCACGTGCATGCGGGAACAGGAAACAAATGCAAATCGTCGTTTACTCACCTGATTGTTCTATTTACGAGGAAGTGGAAGTACGTCGTGATCCTGACAGTTTCTACTAGTTTCAAATTAAATGTCACCGGAAAGCAACGTAGCGAATAGCACCGCTGCATTATGAACCGCTAAAGCTCGAATACCGAGCGATACAAAATTAAGAAAATTCCGTAGATGAAACGAACTAGAAATGTTAATAATTTTAAAATTTCAGTCCCATCATCTAGGATTCCATTTCTCATATCACATACATGTACAATCTGTGTATGTCATACGAGAAATTCTCAATTTTTACGGGTATATTTTGTCATCATATTATTGAAGTTAATGAACGTTACTAAGTACCTATTACTGTTAAAACATATACGTGTTATTATTTCGAGAAATTTGGAGAAAGAAACCACTCAGACGGTCCTAAATAAAAACGACCGTGAACATTATCAGTGATGCTGGTTTTGAAAATCGATGTTAAAAATCAGTGATATATATGTAATTGACGTTCGGATTTTTAACAGACGAATTTACATAATCAATGATTAAATAAATTATAAGAAAATTGTTTCTGTTACTTCAACGTTGTATTTTACATTCGCCAAAGAAGTATCTCGACACGTACGTAATTACATATATGGAAATAAAATAGGTTTCTGTGTTTTTTAAGTGCACAGAAGTTGTTGTTATTTTCATTTTCATCCTTCACAATTATATCTGATTTATTTCCACTAAATGTGCGTGTGTTTCCAGAAATGTTAATGGGAAATCATCACATGTACATGTTTAATGTTAAAATGGGTTAGTCTATATATATATATATAGACTAATGAATCTTTAAATAAGAACTCATGCGTATATGTGACTCCAGTAAAAATAAATTTTAAATCGTCCTCAAAATATTGTCAATTTTGTACTTTCTGCATATCATTTCGTTGCTATTTAATTTGAAACTAATAGTACATGCATGACCACTACAACGTAAAGTGTTGCAATTTCGATAAATTATAATACATAATTACACACGGAACTGTTTCGATTTATATATACATATATTACTCTATAATTTCACAGTAATGGTTAATGTTTGTTAAGCTATGGTATTTGTTCAAGGCTCAAAAGAGAACCTGTAGACGAAAGTTTCGCTTCATTTCGCAAATACAAAGTCCTTAAATATTCGAAAAATGTGCATATTAGATTTTGTGTGCAACTCTGCCGTAATTTAATTGAACATTTGTATTATTGTTAATTAAGAGAAATTATTTTAAATATTTTACGTTTATTCAGTTCGTGTCTCAAGTCCTTCCTTGGGAAAATATGACCGATGAAAGATCTATTTAGTAATATTATTGGCCTCGTTTTTATTCACAATAAGATATTCGATCTATTTACTAAATATAAAAGAGTACGTATGAAAATTTTTGAATAAGAACATAAAAGTACATTGTTCTTTTATTATATCAAAAAGCAGACACAACCCATGTGTACGTGTCTGTTTCTGTGCATGTGTTTGTGTGTAAATCTGTTTTTACAACTCTCCAATCTTTTTACATTCAAAAAAGTAATAGCAAGAAAAAACAGTTTTTACAGGTGTGCAGTATTTCAGTTGGTAAAAAAATATGCTATGTTGTCGACTAATTTTTGTAAAAAAAACGTTCTTATGAAATGCTTGTTAATTATGAGCGGGCATTTGTTTCAAAGTCAGGCGTAAATATAATGGATATTTAAATGACAGTTATTATAGTGTAGGCTCATTTTAATAGTCTAATTTTTTAGATGAATAATTTTTAAGTAAGTCGTGTTTGTAGTATTAGTACTGATAAATGGTGTAGATAGGTACATCATAGAAAAAAAATATTTTCATTAAAAAAATTTTTAAATGTACAAAATTAAAATAAACGATATTGTCGCGCCATCTAACAAAACGCAGATTAATAAGTTTCTTTTAAACACGGTTAATGTTTGTGTTTACCAGGTATTTACAGCGATCTATATCTTGTTTTCATTATAATCTTTTGTAACAAAAACACCAGATGTCTCTAGTGACAAATATCAATTTACCGCATTTTCATCGAAAATCGGAATTGTCCTAATTTCCAGTCAGTTATTTGTTGGATAGAAATGTTGAATGATTTAGTGTATATCGTATTAGAGATGCTGATTATTTGCACAAGTACATCCTTTTTTTTATTATGCTTTTGTCTCTAATAATATATTTTCTTTTAGAATAAAATAAACAAAATAATAATAATAAGAATAAAATAAAAAAACCATTGGTAATATTCAATAATTGTACAAAATATACAGAAGACAATTATCACTTAACATGTAATAATTTCCTAAATATTAATTAATTAAAAGAAATTGAATACAGATCCCAACGCATATATTTAATGTATCTTGATTATAGTGGCTAGGACGCTAGATGTCCACAATGGTGTTTAATTATTTTATCTTGATTTTATTACTAATGCTATTGGAATTCAGATGGCGCTGAAACATATACCTTGATATTAATTATTCATTAATTGTATAAAACTAGTCGGATGAATCCGACAAACTCGTGCCTTAAACTAATGAGTAAGGAAAATATATGGGCCTTGGTGACGCTTGGCTTTTGCTAGTGTCAATTCTCTAGCCATATAATTTTTTAAGGGGCAAAGGTCGTCCTCTTGGATAACTGCCTACTTTTGCAGTGGTCCGGTGTGATAGCGATTTACCCCCCAAATAAATAAATAACGGAACAAAATTTTTAAAGTTATGGTTATGCAATTTTGTTGTTTTCATATAATGATTTTACATACAAATTAATTTTCATTATTATTTAGAAAAATGAAAATAATTTGTGAGACCCATATAAGTATTTATATCTTTCATTATTGATTCAATGTAATCGCATTGTTCTTTTCTTTTTTTAATTAATTATTTTCATAATCATACTGTAATCCTTTGCATATAGGATTCGAAATTAATTACTTTCAATTGAAAGTGATTAATTTAGGATATTAATGTAAGTTAATAGTTTATTCGTATATGGGAAAGCAATAAACATTTTCCTAAACCATACATTCATTCACTCAACTTATCATTTTATGTAATACGGAATTAATTGTATTGAAGAAAAGGGAATGTGATCGCATCCAGTTCTGATGGTGTGTAGTTTCGGTTGCATAGTTGACAGCCTTGTAAACTTTCGAATCCGATTAGTTTCTAATTCATCTCGCCTAGTCGGCCGAGTTTTAATGAACTATTTATTTGTATTTTTTCCGTAGATGTTATACAATCGTAAAAAAAAGAACTAAACTTACGAGTACAACTGTGTATAATTGCAGTGCAAGATTTGTCTAGCAGACGTGACATATCAAAATAGATAGTAAATACGCCAAGCATGCTTGTTTTATTAATGCTAATGTTCTTATTTGCTCATATGTTTATTTAAATGTGCTAGTGCATTTCTTCATTAAGAAAATAGTAAGAACGAGTGTAATACAGCACCAGCTCAGTTTTGGACCTGACGTACCGTTCTTTATTACTTACTTATTCCTATTAGTTTCTTTCTTAGGTGGCCTTTTTTTTCTAAATAATATTACTTCCCAAATTTGGGAATTTTCATGGTACTAACACATTAACATTAATAAATGCACAAATTTGTAACATGTAATATTAAATAAAAGCACCGACTGACACAACTTTGTCATAGGGAGGTGAACCAGTAACCATCTCTTTTAATTACGTTTTAATTTTTACCGTCACGCGTCAATGTGCAATGGAATTATTTCACTTATTTTCAAGAGTGTGAAACGACAGTTACAAGTTTATTCTGCGTACAGATTTGACTGAGCGGGGCGAGTGATTGAGTCAAATGTACCAAGCACGCTATTGTCTAATCTCTAATGATTGGCGAAAAAAGACTCCGTTTTCTGTTTAGGTACGTTCTAATATACGTTTGTGAAAATATCCTCTTGTTTGAGCAACAGACACACCTGGGCATGTACCACGATCGAGTTACAGGCTCCTGACTTTTCGTTAAGCACTTTCGTTGACGTTTACACTTAATATGAAATGTCAATTCATTGCTCTTGACAATCTAGGTTTCACTTGACGGAAACAGAACGTTTCTGGGTAACAATCGTAACGTTTTTTGATGTTTAAATAGGGTGTTAGGGTAGCAACTTGGAAAAAGAAATTATTTTCCAAGTTGGATTTAAATATATTTCTCTGACTGTGCAATATGTGTATGCATTATTGGCCGTGCCCCGTCAGAAGCGAAAGACGGTCGTGTAAAAGTATGATTATTATTTGTAAGAATTTCTTAATCCCAAAACATCCAGGAAAAATGACAAGTTGTCTTACGTTATCTATTTACCTTTGGTTCAAAATAGGACATATATATATACGTGTACTACGGGGAACTGTCTAATGGGACCGTTGTATCTCTACAGATTTCAGATAGGCGACGGACTCTAAAAAATAAACATCGGATAGCAAACAATTTTCGAAAAGATCTGTTTAGTTCCAACCGTACACACACACCTTAATAGTTTCACATCTTGTATCTCTTTCATGACATCACCATTTTTACCATTACGTGATGTCAATGATGTACGTATTTGCATTCCTTCGTATCACATTTAATGCTTTAAAGAAGGCAAACAATGTGCCTGTTTAGAGTTGATGCATTAAAAACGTAAAATAATAACGATTCCGTTCTGTCATAGCCGCGTAAGAAGATTAATACGGGACTTCGGTATGTCCAACGCGAGGTATGTATATTTGAACAGATCGCTACGATTATTCTCCACTCGAATAGTAATTTATTATGAACACTCAAATATTTAACGAAGATATGTTTTAAGTACGGTGTCTCGTTCCATGTTGGCGTAATTTTAAATTCAAATTTCTAATGCAAATATCGTTCAATTAGAGACGACCAGTTTTGTTCGTAGAATGCGAGTTCCTTGTTTGTGCAGAACAAACAATAGGTGATCAGCAGAAACGTAATGTCGTAGTTACACCGTCGTCAAATAAAATTAAACTGGCGATATTCGATGATTGAGTACGTAAGCGATGCCTTCTATGATAAGTGTACTCTGTACATTAGGTACAATTAGGTACTTCTAAAGTGGCTCGGGTCCAATTTATTCACATGTAGGAATTTTCAATTTACTCAACGGCTTCTTTGCTTATTCGTTTATTTCACTAAATAGATTAATCACTTGCGGGAAGTATTTTTGAAAATGAACGTCCTCTCATATCCAATTTATTCCCCGGGCTAATTATACATAGCGAGTTCATAAATACTGCCGCCCAGTTCGACCGTGAACTGCATGTTTGGACGTATAGCGGCGACCTGTCTAAATTGTTAGTCAAATTACTCAATCTATTGCGTATTCGTCGCGCTTCTTCTTTAGCGACAGTCAAAATCAAACGTTCGAGTAACAGGAACAACTTTTTAACTTTTTATTCAACTCTTAACCATAGATGCAACTGTTAATAAATAATCACCACATATTAGTTACAAACATTTCTTGATTATCACTTTCTAATACCGTCTTTCACGTAAACGTCTGTGGCACTAATGATCCCTCGAAAATAATATTCGGACTCGTTTAACGCACCAATAAAGGGTTTATAGAAACTGGGGGTATCAATGATTGTCAAAGATCAGGCCACTTATATGTATATAAGTAATGGTGTAGTTGTTAGCCTGATTTTTGACGGAAAAACTTTAAAGGAAAATGGTGTAATATGGGCTATTTTAGAAAAAAAACGCAATAAATCAATATTTTATGTATGAGTAGTAATCGGTCATTAGGATATGCCTCTCGGGTTGGAATTATAATAAGCAAAGACAAAGAAATATTTCTCGTTTACATAATAATTTCGGTAATTTAGATTATAGTCGTATAATTAGGTGCCGATGAATGTATAAAATGGATTGAGTTGAATGTAATTTTATTTTCTATGTAAGTAAACTTTTACAAAATTAAATAATGTAAAATTACAAATATACGTACATGGAAATTATACAAAAATAGTAACTAAGATCCTGTGGGTCTCGCAGATGTTCCATAAATAAGAGTGAATAGGATAGAATAAAAGCAACGGGCGCTAATGTCCTTGTCATGACATGCAACTACGTAAAAGATATTGAAGAAATAGGAAACGAGTGCAAAATGTTCAGTAAATTTATTTTAAATAGTGTTTCATTAACCGAATTGGCTTGTCTTTAAAGAAGGTAGCTGTTAAAATCTGAATCAGTAAATATACGTATGTTTGGAGACCACAAACAAAGTACAAGTTGCATAGTAGTAGTTGCATTCATAATATGGCTTGCGTAATTTGACCATATACAAACTTACGCAAGTTGGATTTTGTTCAAATTGCACGAGTGAAAATTACGCACAATACAATTCAAATAATTGTAAACAAACAAATTAACTAAAACATAATTTAATGAATGTAAAATATATAAAAGGGCTACAACATGACAAGCGTATACAAAACATATTTACATGCGTACATCTTGCTAACACTCACAAATACACCAATAATATTAGAAATTATAGTTTTGAACATATGTATATGTAGTAACCAATGTAATTTAAGCAATTATTTACTACATATATTGTAGATTCAGGGTTTAGCGTAAGACTTGAGAGATTTTTCTCGAGCCAAAGTACAATTTGTAATTTTCCTCTACTTGCCTTTTATTGTATGTACCGTAATTTGTGTTACTCTACAATAGCAGGAGAAATAAAAGATATTATTTTTATTATTGAAAAGTACAGTGTAATAAATGTCTAACGGAAAACCTAAAAGCTACAACCCTTGCTTTACAAGTACCTCAATAGAAACATCTAAAGAGAAGTATGCTACTTTATGCTATAAATTAAAAATCAACCCCTAAAATCGCTCATACGTTCGGTGATGGGTTTAGTGAGAACTGGATGCATTATGATGGTGTAAGAAAAGTTCATTTCTGTTCAAAAGGGATATAAGTTGGTTCAGATAACGACATTATTTCACTTTTATTATGAAAATTTCTTTTTTAACAAACCGAAGTTTATTTACAAAATTATATAAGACTACACTGACATGATAATAATAAATATAATAAAGAAATAGTAATTATCATTTAAAGTAAATAATAACAACATCCTTTTAGTAGTAGATTGTAATGTCTGACACTTAACTTGATATAATCAAAAATATATTCCACTTCATTTTTTAATTAAAATAACTTGTCTTTAATTTGCAGAGGCACACTGGCCAACATATGGGTTACCATATTTCCATTAAGCGCAAAAGAAGATGAGTAAATTACTCAAACATATGTGTCCTGTCGCATAAATATTTATAAGAATGATGCGTATGGAAGATGCGAAATGTTTTTCAAAACGCTCGACGTTCGCGCCTTATTTTCCGGTCTATTCCCACCCTTTATTGATTTCGTCCCTATTACACCGGTCTCTCTTCTAAAACCTTTAGCGTTTCGCCAATTTTCTTTTGTCGAAGTGAAAATAACGTTTCAAGAACGCGAGGAGGCTCGATCGAGTACCCACACTCACGCATTCGTACGTATTCCCGAATGCAAATCACTTTCAAATGTAATTTGGGAACATTAACAGCAATGTTGTACGTATATACATCGGCGGCAGGCTATCTCGTAGACCGAACACATTTAGCTTGCCTGCTGCATAGACCGAAGTGATTCGGACTATCACAATATATACGCTTGTATATACGGTCGCACATTCAGTAAGACGCGTAGCACCGCTCGGTAAAGCATATATACATACAAACATTAATAGTTCGCTTTTGATCACCTTTACGTAGATCTATTTTCAAACAGTCACTAATAAAACGTGTTTTCTTTGACCAGTGATTTCCCTCTGCATTCGCTTTCCTTTTTTCGCGATTTTTCCGGCATGTCACGTGCGAATTGTGTATAAATTCTTTGCCCGAGAACTGTTCAAATCTCTTGGTACGATCATGTCGGGGGTGCTATTAGAATCACGGCCTTTTCGGCCCTTCAAGTCCAGCGAAGAGTACCTGTATGCCATGAAGGAGGACCTGGCAGAATGGTTTCAGATGCTCTATCCGCATCTGAGAATAAACGTCGAAAATTTCATGGACAGGTTGGAGACCGGGGTGGCCTTGTGTGAGGTTAGTGTTCTGCATTGATAATGATCGATATAACAGCCGAAACGTACAAGTGAACGTTTGTATGTTTGTAAATTGTAACTGAATCAATGCTGGCGATAAATAATTTCGTTTCTTAAGTAGTAATTAATAAGAATTAATTCGATAAGGGCGTGTTCAATTTATTACTAACATTTCGTATAATTATACGTTAATAATGTAACATTTTATTATTGGCACAGAAGCGATTATTAATGCTGTAAACATGTTAACGTTAACATGAACATCCGTAATGATAATAACCATATATATATATATATATATATATATATACATATATATAATGTATATATGTATATATGTATATATTTCATAATGCCCTATATATCAAAATCGATTCATTGTTAATTATGCGGCATGCGATTATAATTATAAGTCATTTTTGAATATCTAAACAATGTGCGCACTTGTAATAATTTTTTTTCACAGGTAATTCTAAATAATAATTCGTACTTCATTTGTATATCAAATGAACACCGTCCCCCCACTTTCGACCACTCGAAATTTAGTTAATTATTAAAACTGATTTGCAAGGAAGATGTTTAAATTTGACAATAAGTAACACTATCTCTATCACTAATCCGAATAGTTAGTTATTAGTTAGTGATCCTTCGTAATTAACTTTCCAAGTTTGAATTCTGCTGTCTAACCTCACCTTCCAGGAATGTACAACAGCTGTGATGATTTTAAATGTAAGCTCGGATCTTGTGCTTGACATTTTAGGTCCTTGTTTAGCAAGTAGTTTAACCTTCTGAATTGCGATTAACCTATCATATCAGAGTATCGAGTACAACTGAATAGTATTGGGCTCATTAGGTCATTTGAAAGCACACAGCAATTGAAATAATTACCTGCAAAATGTAAGATTCAAACTTTTTACCAGTTTACGATATTAAAGTATTGCGCTGTATTAGAAGTGCTTCTCATGAAAAATAAATACATAAAATTCATTTTTATTAAAAACTGACGCAATTTCGTTAGATGCTAAATTGGTTCACGAAAGTACACACAAGAGATTTCAATTTAAATTTTTTCACCGATTTCCAATTGAAATTCGATAAAAAATTGTAATTGTTTGTAATAAATATCAGTGCTTCATTAAATTGCAAAAAAAAACCCATTAACGAATGAAAAATTAAAACAATTAAGCTGTCAACTTGCTATAACAATATTATCATTGACATGTCAATTAAAATTTAATTGTTGTGTATATAAATGCGTGTATATACATATATATATATATATATGCATACTTTTCGGTCAGTAAATTTTTCTATTCCAGTTAATAGAAAATAATTACATGCAAAATAATGTTTCTATTTTAGTAGCATTCAATAATGTGTCCAATAATATGTACTCGTATTACTTTCGATTTTTTTCTTTAATTTCGTAAGCAAGAGCCATAGTGCAGTATGTAAAACTATAATTTACATATTATTTATTGAAAAGAAGCATGACACTTTTAAAGGCAAGGTTTTTCGCTTGTTTGGGATAATAGATAAAAGTATTAACTGAATAAAATTTGCTTTTTTAAATCATTTTGTAAGTATCCAAATATTTACGTTTGCTCAAGTATTAACCTCTTGGTGTACAAGACGACATAATTCGTCTATATCTTAATGTAGTGTCTTAGATAATACTAGGGCGAATCAGTAAATACTGAGCCTAGACAAAAAAACTACTTTTTGGAAAAAAAAACGCATTTTAACGCATTCATCTTGTAATTTATCTTAACTTCATGTTCAAGTCTTTTGGTTACATCATAAAAATACAAATAAAATAACGGGTACCCAGCGTTTGCACATAATTTTTTCATACTCAATTCATTATGCAAAGTAAAGACCAAGTGAGCGACATGAAATATGTAGTCCCTGTGCAGATGTCCATCCATTTATGGTTGTAATCGATGGGGATTACAACCATACCAACCGTAAACATACTCGGATTCAACTTTCAGATAATCGCTTGTTTTGTTCTTTAAAAATAAAAATTCAATCACCGATAGGTACTTTACTACTTTTTCGGAATGGACACAAATTTTGACAGTTATGTATTGATAGATTGCCAAGTTGAAAAATATATAAAATTTTGTATTAGTGCTGCCCTCTCTCGGCACTCGTTAATTTAAAATTCGCCTTTGCAAACATCGAAAATTTAGGCAGAATCTAAGCACTGCTACAATAGATAAGGACATATGTATTTGGTTTTAAACTACCTGAACCATGTGATGTACAGTAACGGTATTTGTCTCCAATTAGGGTAATATTTAATATGGAAAATTATCATTTTCTAGGTGCTGTCACTAACTTGGCAATCGTTTGTAGTATTGAGTAATAGCTCTAAATCGATTATGCATTTAGTATCATTCATATACAATTAAAAAATCTTTTATTAAAGGATAATAAGTAGCTGCAATTTTTAATTTAAATTTCTGAACAGAAGCTCGTGCATTTTTTATCGTGAAAATATAAAAGTTTTTCTTTCCAACTTTCTACTAGTAATTATCGTCATTTTTTGAATTCAAAAGGAGGACACAGAAGAGAAAATGTCTGTTCCTAATGTGGAATATATATTTTCCGCTTTCCAAATATACATTCATATATGTAGCTGTAATTTCAGTTTCTTATTCAAGTTCAGTATTGATTTTGGGGGAATATCCAGCTCGCCGCTTTTGCTGCGAAAAATACAAACCCTTGTCAACAATCGTTTTAGAAATGGAAGAAAACGGAAACTCAGTGTGTTATTTTTCAACCAAAATGGGGACATTTTTCCAAGCATTAATTTCACTTTTCATATTCGATAGTTATTGGGTCAGTTATTTCACGTTTTTTTCACAACAGTTCATTATAAAACGTCGCGATTTATTTAGACAAAGATGTCATTTAACCCCTTAATCTAATCTAATCTAATCAACTAGTATAAGTTTGTTGTTTCGGGAGGATTCTAAGAAGCGCATTATACGATTTTGTTTAGGAATGTAGACGAATGAAGTGTAATTGTCTTATCTATCCGGTTGATTTAATGATTTTAATAGTTTAGTTAAGATGTACGAGAGTTAATCAAAAGGAAGAATATTAAAAAAAACATGGAGCAAATCTACACCGTTTAATTTAAAATATTTTTCGTACGTTGGTGTTAGTAAAAATGCGCATGTTTTGAATTAAGGAAACCCCTAATGGTTGTCAACGTCTTCTGTTCTCAAGTTTCCAGAATATAATTCAACTTCGCCCTGAATTTCTCCCCATCATTGTTCGATGCACCACAGATGAAGTAATTCCTCATTTGATTCAAATTTCTTATTTTAATCGCACCTTCTCTTAAAAATATGAATAACAAAAATCATTTTGAGATTAGAAAAGAGTTTTGATTTCGATATTGCACTAACTTATTTTAAAAAGCAATTGTTTTTTTAATTAAAAACGTCCATGTGTATAATGTATTTCATCGAAACGGCCTGTTTGTTCATTGTTTCTTTTCGTGATCCTGGATACAAGATGTGAAGGGTAACGTATTTCGCGTACAGAAAATGAAAATATACGAGGGAGCGTTTTTATATTCGCGGAATGGGGGACACGGGGTGGAAATAAAAAAACCAAATTATTTTTCTTTTTCAATATATTCACCTGCAAGACGGACACATTTTTCACATCTTTCAATTAATTTATTTATACCTTCATAAAAAAATGATTTCTCTTTATCTGCAAAATACGCCGAAACTGCCTCCTTGACTTCATCATCGGCAGTAAATTTTTTACCCCGCAGCTCTTTTTTCATTTTCGGAAACAGGTAATAATCACTCGGGGCCAGGTCTGGGCTGTAGGGTGGGTGATTCACAATTTCGAAGCCCACCTTATGCAGGGCAGCTAACGCAACGCGGCTCTTGTGGACGGGCGCGTTGTCGTGCAAAAGCAGAACACCTTTTGTCAATTTTCCCCGTCTTTTCTTTTTAATGGCTTCTTTTAGTCGCTCTAATATGGAAGCGTAATATTCTCCGGTTATAGAAACACCTTTATCTTTATAATCAACCAACAATATTCCTTCCGAGTCCCAAAATACCGTTGCCATGAGTTTCCCAGCTGATTGTGACACTTTAAATTTCTTGGGAGGTGCTGTGCCCTTTTTATGCCACTGCATGGAGTCTTGTTTGGACTCAGGTTCATAATGATGATAGCTCAAAGACTAACTGTCTAATAACAATGAAACTTCGTATTTATACTAATCATGAGTCGCTGCACAGGCCACGTCCCCAATGCGCCTACTCACCCCTCTACAACCCGCTCATTCCGCGAATATAAAAACGCTCCCTCGTATAAACATATGTAGTTACAACAAAACGACCAACATATTAATTAAAAAAGAAAAGAATGCGTTAATATCCGTTGATGAAGTGTAATTTTTTTTATTACACGTGTGCTAATAAATTTCGAAAGGGATGACTAAAAGAGAAATGTATGTGTCCATTATCACACTTGTGACATTTTAAAAATGGCGTATTAGAACACATTTCTGTACCGTTCGTTTAGCATTATTACATAAATGTAACACTTAGGTAACTCAACGTGTGTGTTTAATTGTACGTGTAACAAACTGCTGATTACATGAAAATGGGGAAAATTGCGAACGTGGAACCCGTTCTTTATTCGTGTACATATAACTAGCTGATGTATGTAGTAGTTATTATACTTAATGCGCCTGATGAGACGTTAAAACAATAGACAATCACTGTAGAGGAAGCTGTGAAACGTCCTTTTTATTGGGATAATTAAAATTGCTGCCTATAGAAAATAGTGTGAAACAATTCGGGCACATCTCGCTGTTGTACCGGATAACTGCACAATAGATTTTAATTATTTAGGAAAAGGAGTGATTGATCACTTTGTGCCACGTAACCCGCTTTTAATATTCATAAAAGTGGTTAGTAAAAAAGAATCCGATGTGAATGTAGTGTTATAATGTGAGGAAATATAGAAGACAATGTTGTTTTTGTGCAATGGAGCCATTTCAAATTTCTTTTAAAGTGGGAAAGTTGTTACATATTGAGTAAATACTTATGTAACCAACATTCTTCTAATATTTGAGAGTGACGTTCAATTATTGTTAAATTACTTATTATACGTTTTCATATTATTATACTAATTTGTAGGCAAATCGCAGAATCTGATGTTTGTAAAATTATGTTGAGAAGAAAACTTTGTTTTGACGTATTTCAAGTTTAAGACCAAATACATTTTATATATTTTTCCTTTTTTTTTTGAAAAGCAAGGGTAAACATTTTGGTTAGCTGGTGTATTTTTTCCACATTTAACATTTATCAATCGATAAGCCTTTTGCCATCTTTTCTCGTTCATTTTTATTGGCGAAAACTTTACAAGGTGCTGGTTCACGGTCTCGTAAGAGTATAATGTTGCACCATACAAGGATTTTTGAAAAGAAGTGAAAGTCCGGGGAGAATGGTAGATGTAACAGTACTTCTCACCCAAAATCGATGATTTTTGATGGGCGATAAAATTTGTGTGCGGTCTCGCTTTGTAATAAGAAAATGCTACTTCATTACGCTTAACGGGGCCTGAACATTTCTAGATGGTGGCTTCGTTCAGACTGTCCGCTTAATTGTTTTGTTCGTTGGATGGAACTCGAAGAACAGAAAGTTTTTTATACGCTGGGAGGGGCGTAACCTTCTTTTGATGAAAATTTGAGTCCATGGTATTTGGAATTCCACGAACGCAACCGAGATCGTTTTCGTTGCACATTGTTGCAAATAGTACACTCCTTATCGCTACTTATTCGTCACTTAAAAAATGCTCATTTGCTTTGACCATTTTCAGTCAGAGATTTTTTGCAGTGAAAATTTAAAATTTTGCAATGGACGTATTCTCCAATAAATCCATATTTTTACCTTCACCTGCGTTTCTCATTGCTATTTCATTAGTAAGGAAACAAATAAAACAACTTAAGCAGTGTTTAAAAGAAGTACTACTGTATGTACGTATGTATCTCAAATTAAAATAAAGTATTTCTTGGTAATTGTTTTGTCAAAAGTGTTAAAGTAACTTTACCAGACGCATAGAGTTAAATTACCGTGTAATTTTTTTAATAACGTGGATTTGAAACATTTCGTTCATGTTAAAAATGTACGTTAACAGTTAGGTATTCTAATTTAGTACATTTCGAGTAAACTCGTTTTATTACCACACCTGAACTAAATAAAGTGAAGTTTGTAACGATTTCATTTACACAATTATAAGTTTCCAGCAATGAGGATAAAAGTAAATATTTTTTTCAACTTACGCCATCAACACAAACAGATAAAATTCAATTAAAGTTCAATTTACCCGATTACATAGACGAGTATAAATGAACCGACCTAAATCCTAAATAGATAAATGAGCAGTGGAAATAGTTCAAGGAAAACAATAAAGAATATTGTAATTGAAAAAAAAGAAAGAATAATAATAATAATGACAAAAGATTATCTTCGATCTCAAAGTTTACAATTGGAGTGAAGTGACTCGTGTATTGTTTAACCTTCTTTTAACTACGTAGTCCCGCCTAGACAGTTTTTTTTTTTGACGTAATGTCGAGAATTTATAATTTATTATTATAACATATGACATTTCCTTTTTTATACTTTTATTAATATTTAATAGATATGACAGGAAGATAATTGTTATTTCCCCGTTCAATTCTTTTAAGGCATTACAATGTGCAGCACGAAAACAGTATTTACGTTGTAGTGATACTTACAAATATGGCAGATTGCTTATCTGGACGGTGTATATTTGTCTAAGGTGTTTGTGCATTTTTAACGTTCGTCGGTATACAAATCGTACAGGATATGCCATCACTTCTGACAGAATATTCCATGTTTAATGACTTTGCAGTAATTTATTGTATACATAATGGTGCGAAAATATAGTTTCTTCCGAGCTTCCAGACTGCAACAACGTCTTTGGCATTGCTGTACCACTTGCCGACATTTCGTCCGCTCTCGCAAGGGATATAGATATCCTCAGGGCTCTTATTATATTAGAACTGAAGGTTAATCATAATGTAAAATGTGCAAGTTAGCCCTTGGACGTAATAAGTGTTTCGATAATGATGGTATTTTTAATAAAAATCATCAATTAATGATTTCGCGTCCTTTATCATTTTATCGATAACGCGACTGCAATAATAAAATTATCTCAAGGATATTATCATCTACATTACTATCATACATATGTGACTAAAGTTTTATTTCATTAATCTAACTGAAACGTAAACAGATCTGATGATTAAGCGACTTGATAAGATGAATATGTGATGCATAAAATGACTTTCGTTTATAAAAGAAACTGTATTTGTAGTTTTGTAGCTAGTATGTACATATTACTGGTTTATTACGAGGAAATGATGATTCATTATATGTATTTTAATTCATAATCTCCCATTTCCTTTGGGTTTTTAAACAAACTTGAAAGAAATGTAAACAAATGCGTATTCTGGTTTAATTTTTTCTTGTAAGTATTTTCGTTGCAAAATATGTATTACATTTTGATGACTTGTTGATTTATAATTTCAAAGATATTCAGATTTTTCAGGTTAGAAGTTTGACTTTGGTACAGTCGTTAAAATTTGTGCAAGTGTTACTTAAACAAGTGTAATTTTTGGATCCTAATAATAAGTTTGAGAGTTATACCAGGATTACTCGAAAATAAAAATTTGTGGCTCTCAAAAAAAGTAAGAGGAACATGTAATATTTATGATTTTTTCGTCCATTTTCCTGTAGACGACCCGATAATATACCAGATAATCTAGCTTTAAAAAACACTAAGCCGCTAGTGTTATTATCTACATTTAGCATAAAAAAGAATCATATTATTATATTTTTTCATCATTTCTTTAAGGTTTCAACGGCAAAACATAACAATAGTAATGCACAGTGACTGTCAATAGCAGTGTTCTTATCTGTGGTTTATTTATACTTCGTTTTCCCGGCTTTTAATCAAATCAATAAAATAAGAGTGCATCTCATGTTAACATGTTATGATAAATAATAAAAATACAATAGCGGCATGACAATTAATATGATACCGTATCAAAATAACCTTTCACCAGATATTTAAAATTAACATTTATAACGCACGTGGAAAATGGGAATCAAAATATTAAACACTTGACAAGGTTATGCATTACAGTAAATATAAGGTTTTCCAATAGGGATGATATGATTTTGAAGTGACATTTCGGCCATTTGTAATATGTCATGATCTGTTATTTGTTTTTCATTGTATTCAGTAGTGTTTACAATTTCATCATGGAGAGATTTACGCAAGAACAACGTTTACAAATTATTCAGTTTTATCATTAAAATAATCGTTCTCCAATTGCAACTTTTCGTGCGCTTTTGCCATTTTATGGTCGTAATAATCGTTCAAGTGTGCTCGCTATTCGTCGAATTGCTAAAAATTTTGAGGTTACATTTTCTTTACATAATTTTCAAGTGCCAATAAGACAAAGGACCGCTCAAAGTAATGCAAATATTGCTGCCGTTCAGGCAAGTGTTACTGAAGACCGTAATTTGTCGATTCCAAGACGTTCTCAACTATTGCGTCTGTCTCAAACCACAACCTGGCGTGAATTTGCTGATTTTGCCTTGGAACAATTTGAAAACGATAACGATTTTTTTAAGAAAATCATCTTCTCTGATGAGGCTCACTTTCATATGGACGGTGTGGTAAATAAACAAAACTGTCAGTTCTGGTGCGAAGAAAATCCACAAATTATTTATGAAAAACCATTACGTTCACCTAAATTGACAGTTTGGTGTGGTTTTTGGTATGGTGGAATCATCGGTCCGTACTTGTTTCAAAATGAAACTGATAACACCGTTACTGTCAATGGAGAGCGGTATAGATTGATGATAACCAACTTTTTATGGCCGACATTGGAAGAGGTTGATCTTGACAACTTTTGGTTCCAACAAGACGGGGCTACGTGCTACACAGCAAATGCAACAATAGAATTATTGCGAGAAAAATTTGGAGATTCGATTATTTCAAGAAATTGTGATATTGAATGGCCTCCAAAAAGTTGTGATTTAACACCATTAGACTATTTCTTGTGGGGTTATTTGAAGTCATTGGTCTGTCGAAATAAACCAGACTCTCTTCAAGCTTTACAAGTCAATATTGAACGTGCCATTCATGACATACAACTAGATTTAGTGGAAAAAGTGCTCGAAAATTGGGTTCATCGAATTCGTCCCTGCAGAAGAAGTCGTGGAGACCATTTGAATGACGTTTTATTTAGAACTTAATTGTATCGATTGTACTTCACATTAAATAAAAAACTTTTGAATTTTCTTAACAATAAGTGTGTTTTTTTTAAAGAAATCATATCATTCTTATTGGAAAACCTTGTATAACTCCAGTATCAAATTTGATCCACGATTCCATTAGTGGACATAAATTAATTATTCGCATGTATATATATATATATATATATATATATATATATATATATAAGAACGCATCACATTCAATAATAAATTGTGTGGAGATTTAATTTATCGGACTTGATATTTTGTTCCGCCACCCTTACCTACCGAAAAGAAAATGTTACAAATTTTTCTCTTTTATATACATGTACGCAGCAAAAACGTTAAAAATGAGTTGTGGTTTTTACAAGTTTAAGATTATAAATGAACTACCACCTTCCTTTGCTACAACTTCAGCCCAACTTTCCCAGCCACACTTTATCCAGTGAAACTATACTCATTCCAACTTTTCTCAATTCAACTAATCTTTCCCAATACCGCAGTCTAACTTTTTTGATCCAGCTCTCCCAACTCAACTTTATCCAGCCCCACTTCTCTAGCTCCAATTTGGTCGGATGTACATACACGTATATTATCATATATTTTAAGATTCAAAAACATTTGTTACACTATAAGTGTTCGAACACATATGGCAACAATGTATTTATTTATTAGATCGTCTCTATTTATTAATATTTTAACTTGTACGGCATCTGTCATCATTTTAATCATTTAATATTTTCCGTCCGTGGTCTAAAAACTATTGCACTAAATTTGTATAAATATACGTAAAAAGTGGACCCTGAAGAAAAGAATATCTTTTTTAACATGACTTTGAAAAGAAAGTCTAGACCCATAGATATTGATGTAATAAATACAGGTGATCTTTCTGCCTGTGAAATCTCTGAGAGAAGAAATTAAATAAGATACCGTGTCTAATTTGCCTGTCTGATTCCATGTAATTAAGCCAAGTATTTGGAACGATTCTAAAGAATCCAACTAGCTACTTCGGGCGCATTATGTTCGCGTCTTCTAAGGAAATTTATAGATTATCCGTCGGACGTTATCTCGCCTTGATTTATTATAACTTCGTTTCTAGTATCCGGGAATACTGGAATACTCTCAGCATTTTTTCCGTTCCGGTATGTAAAAAATGAATTTTGTAACAGCCATCAAAATTAATGTGGATGGTAAAATTTAGAAAGTGTATACGCACACGTATGTCACTTAGATAAACGTTTATGTTAGTAATTAAATAGATAATTTCCTTTATCCAGATTTCAACAAATTTAAGAAGCACGTATGTGTGTTTCCTTTAAAAGTATTAGTTTACATGTGCTTGCCACGGTATTATGAGAAAACTTTCTAATGTTTATCTGTTTCAATGGACTCGCTAATTAACTGTTAACTGGAATTCGCTGTAGCATCACTTTATTTCCCGCTTATTCGTTGTTAGATTTTATCGGAAAGGTAATTGTTAAAGCTTGAGATATTCGTTAGTGTATTTGCATTCCATTACAACAATATTCCGCCGTACATGCTCACGTTAGCAGTATTAACAACAGTGCTTTAATCCCGCAAAGTTGTGTAATGGATACTGATATGTATGTATGTATGTATGTGTATTGCTTTGTAATCAATTACGCTACTGATACAAATAGATATCGTCAATTGAATTTCTGAAAAGTATAACCGTGATATGTTTGGTTGCGAATAACCAATGACAGTTTGCTATAGAAAAGTCTGAAACATCAACTTACCCGTTGAATTTAACCTTACAAATATAGAAGACATGGAGAGAAGCAATTTGATTGAGTAATTAATTTATTATGAAAATTCGTTATTCTTATTTACTTACTTCGTTTTGTCGCCTTCTATCTCGTGGCCGTAGGCCATCGTTATTCTTAAATATTGCTGTTGTACGTTGAATTGGTTTTGTCGACGTACAATAACGAATCCGGTACAAGTTCGCTTGGTATCGGACGGAATCATTTTGTTTATAGCTATATCGCGCAATTGTATTTTCCCTTACACGGTTTTTTCTTAGAGCATGTATTGCTGATGAAACCAACCGAAGACAGGTATCCAGGATAAGAAGCGAATGCTTTTCTTTTACCAACGATAAAAGAGTTCATTTCCCTCGCCTGTGCATGGTTGGTTGAACCAGCGATACGCACTCTTGAAACAACTCGTACGATATAATAAATAAAATCGTCCTGGTTGACGGCAACAAAGTTGACTGTCCTTAATCATCATTTATTGCCTACAGTTAGTTGAGGTAAAATGGTTTCTATTATAAATTCTTATTAAATGTAAAAAAAAAATTTGTGAAATAAATTTTCTTCAAAATCCCTTAAACATTTTTTGACCGTAGCACGAAAAAAATTGAAATGACCGATGAAAACCGGTCAGTTCTTGTTAAAACAAATATGTAAAATGTACATTGATTGGCGACATTTTATCATAAAATTTATTTTTATAAAAACCGTTTAATAAGATTAATTATTGTAATAATGTGATTCATTCATCCGAATGTTTAAAAATAATTTAACGACTTTTCAATTGGTTGCATTCATTTTTAAATTGTAATTATTATATTATTTTCTACATTGCGATGGTATTGTAATAAAATTAAGTTTTAAGTGTATTGATACGATTGTTTCCAATTTCATTTTTAGGGAAATTAAAAGTAAAAATAAGTTCAAAGATTAGATTAACTGTTTTGTACAGTTTTACACAGGTTGAATACGTGCTTTTGTTATTTATAAAAAGAAAACGATATTTTCTTCATTTAATAAATGGACATCTACGTCAATTTAATGTAAAATATGAAATAAACTATTAAAATAATTATTAATGATATTTTAGTACCTTTAAAGAAATTTTCTGACACTTGGCCAGTAAAGTAACTAAATTCATCTGTGCAATTATAGTTGCTAGGTGCACAAGTGTGTATACTATATCCCATTGCCTAATTTAAAAAAAAAATGGAGTCGCCATACATCCTGAAAATTAACTCGCCAAATGTTTCAATAATTAGTTTTTTTTTTCTAGTAGCATTAGTTTTGATAAAGCCAACGTCGATCAGTTCTGATATTGCCGACATATGCAAATTGATCAATTAGTTGTATATAAAATTCAATTTCGACGTCAATTATGTATAGCATTATTTTCGCGAATATAACTTTTGTGATTTATCAACACTGCTGCGGATCATTATCATTTAATTATTACTTTTTTTTTCCTTCGAGAATAATTAACTTTGCGCCGACTTCTAATTTTTACCAAACTTATCTATGGATACACATAAACATGTTTGCCATGAAATCGATCTTGCATAACACTTAGTTTGGCCGCCATTCTCCAGAATCCTATCGCACGAGTTTGTTTCCGATCAAAGGAAAGCCGAGAGGTGGATTTTTGTAATTTCAAAGAGAGCGAATGCAATATTGTGTTACACATCTCCGCTGTTAAAAGACATTATCGTCTGCAAAAGATATGTTTATGGAAAGCTTAGTATCGGCATTGTTTGATATGTAACTACGATCAGTCTTTGCGGAGTGATTTGCTTATTTTCAATTAATAAGGTATGCGATACGGTACCGACAAGTGACAGTCTAGAACTTATGAAGGCCAAATCAGTTTCCCTATTAGCCTCTCTGAATTAGAAAAAGGACGAAAATACCAACTACTATTCTATGTACTACTAACTATAGAAGTTGACGTAATAGGCAAATGCGATAAGAGTGTGTTTTATAATACAAGTTCTTTATGTTGTTTTTGTCTAATTTAATTCTTGTATGGCCTTTCCTCCATTTGAAATTCGACTTTAAATTTTTGTCATTTCAATTTAATATGAAATTTCAATCGATCAACTATTGAAACACTAGATTTCGCCAGACTGCAACAGTACGTTTGAACAAGAAAAGCTGGGAAAGTGTGTTCTATCTATAAATGGTAATTGTTTTTAAACGTAATCTCCCTTTCTTCAACACATTTTAACCGCTTGTCTTGCGACGACTTTATTTCATCGGAAAAAAAATTGTTTCGGTTGGTCTCCAAAGTAGACAAACCGTTTCCTCTTTCAATTGGTTTTTGGGAATGCTTTTTCAAATTCCTATATAGAAAGAAGACAGATGCGGCCAAGTTTGGATTGTACATCAAAGAAGTTTACACTCGTGGAGAACTTGTTTGTAACGCAAACCTGGACAGTGTTAGTCAATACGTAATTTTATTAACATAGGCAACTGCTCTTATCGTAGTCCCTTTTAGCGTATGTATATTCGACAAGGATAACTCTTGCTATTTTACAGCCCAGTTAAGGCAATTAAATAAAACGTTTTTTTCGGAAAATGATTACATTAGATTATAAATCAAGTAACAAGAAATATTGCATTTGCATAGACATTTTAGTTTTCATTCAATTTTCGAAGTTGAAAGAGTTCTTGTCGTAATGCTCTCTAATCAACTTACTATTGTTTGGCGAAATAAGTGCGCGCGATTTTTCTGTAGTTTCTGAGTTTTACGGCGGAACCAGGTGCGATACTGCGATTAATGGTTTGCTGATGATGACAACTTAGTTGTCGAAATACGTACATAAACAGAGTACGAACATTGATGTGGTAAGAGGTTTTTCGCCTTTTTTGATTAATTCAAAAGCGTTGCTGTAGCAGAAGGTTAGAAAGAGACAGGTTTATCTGACCTTTTGAACACTTTGTTCTGATGAAAATTTAACAAATTTGAAAATTATCTGTCGGCCATTCGTGAATTAAATTTCTGACATTATTATTACTATCGTTTCACAAACTAAAATCAATTAAATCCATGTCGTAAGATGTTTAACTTTGAACTAAATTGACTCTGAATATGTGTACAATTTGCTCATTAAACAATTGGGATCGCACTACTTAATTTTCAATTTAATTTCGATTAGACAAATTTCATTACATCAATATATGTATGTAATTGAGTCCATCTCTTTCATCTTGCGTTATACAACTGTGGACGTAACGGGACGTTATCCTTCTTATTACTAATAATTTACGAGTTCCCGTCCTTAGAACTGAATTGTAGGGTCACAAACGCCCACTTTCTATTAATTTCATACGCATAATTCGTCGAACATTATGTGCCAGTGCGTTTGTCTGTCCGTGCGTTTGATGTGTGGTACCAGCAATTGCTTCAATTGATGTTGATGTGACGACAAAACATTGGGGAGAGAATAAAACATTAGGGTTCTCAATTGTCCCGATGAAGACGAAGTGGTGGATAAGAAAAATAAGCGTTAAACGTAGCAGTAGTATGTGCTGCTTTATACATGTCATGCAATGTTTGTCTTTATATGAGAAATGGCCGGCACGATGTTTTTGTATAGCAGAATCATATGTTAATTAAATACTTAGTCATCCTCGTGCAACTGGCATTTCTCCGTTTACAAGACGGACAAAAGTATTACTATTTTCTTTCTATTAGCTCATGTGCGAATGTTATGTTTGATTTGCTTTTCCTGGTTCGTCTAATTTCTATTTTGCTTTTTTTTAATATGCATTGTTGATTTTTTTCTCTAATTAGGAGGAAACGAAATTTTACTTTTTTCACTTTTCAGCAAAGCCCTCTTTTAATTTCAGAAACGTGCTCTTAAGACGTTCAAACCTTTCATAATTTTTAAGATTAACTAAAAATAAATATCGATACAAAACTGTATTTAGTAATAATAATAATATCACGTATATGGGGTGTCAGCACTATCGACAAAAAGCACACATCTTTTCTTAATGTACGATTTTTCATTTTCTCTTATTGAAGCACTCTCAAGTATAGAAATGGTTGTGTTTACAATTTGGAACTTAACGCTTGCACGAAGCTCATTGGAAACGTTCACGAAACAGGACTAAAGAGTTTAGGTGTTAAAATAATGACAATCACGTCCTATTTCTTTAACATTGACGAACAGATTACACAATTCCACCTCTAACATAGAGTGGACAATTTATCTCGAATCATCGATCGCACACAACAGCAGGTGCAGATTCGTAAGCGAGCCGAGTTTGAAAGAATCACGTCTAAATATAGTCAGAGTCCTTCCCAGATGGAAGAGAAGTAATAAAAATTACCGATCGTAGTACACGTCACCATCATCCGATAGATAGAATAGAAGTACTGTGCCGTATCGCGAGATAAAAGTAATGCGAAAAAAAACATTCCTTGGACAAAATGGGCCAAGACCTCGCGAGATACAAAACTCTTCAAGTATACATGATCATAAAAGGGCAAAATCCTTACACATACAACCGCAAAATGAGCCATGAGAAGAGGACATTGTGTTTTTTTCTTTCTGTTACACAGCACAAAACCGCACCGACATACAGATTATTACGTGCGGCGTGTTTGTTACACTTGAGCGTACAAGACGTTGCTTATTATTGCCCAGAAAAGAGACAAACGCATATAAAAATTACAGTATCGGAGGCGCCTGCAACATTAAAATATATTTCCTGCCATATATGGAAACTCTAGGTGAGTTTGGCGACCTTGCGTACCATTAAAAATAATACCTTATTCGAACGTCGTGGTCTTGCCGTTACAGAAGTAACAAATAGCAAGAGCGGCAGCTGCCGTCGGCAGCTTGAAGAATTTACAGTGCCAAGATTCGGTACTTTTAATATCTAACTGCAGCCATGTAATATCTCTTTCGAACGTGGTGCGTTGTGTGTAAGCGTGTGTTTGTACGTATCTGTTACACAATGTCAAGGTGTGAACGATGGATTCGTTTCTCTGTATGAATCATTTATTGACCAAGGCACAAAAGCACATTTATACACGTTTACGGTTAAGGTTAGAATAGTAAGAAACACATGTTTTATTTTACTGACCGTCAGTATTAGCGATTTATCTGTTTCATTCGTTTTCGAAAAGAGATAGGATATCCTTCGGACTCACAATCAACCTGGAGAGATGCAAATTATAAACGGAGCTGGCTAGTTCCCATCACGTTTATGAATATTACGTTACGAGATTTTGGAGTACAGAGTTCAGTTCGTACAGTGGATCGCTGAAACGAAAGAAATAAACTACTCACGAGTAACTAAAATTCATTTCTTTAAATATCCCAATTATTTCTTCTTTCAAGAGCTTCCCAATGATCTGTACTTTGCTCCTTTGAATTTACATGTTTTCCAGTGTAATTTACCCCCTTCCGTTCTTCTTGTTTTTGTTTCTAATCCTATTTGATTGGATCTGTTTGGTATTATTCTAGAGTAGATGTTGTAAGTAGGATCAATAATTTCAACTGTTTGTTTTTTACTTTCCAGTCCTCAAACTTGGACCGCAAAAAGTTAAATACTCGAACAGTATGTCCTTCCTACTTTTATAAGCAATACTTAATATCTTCCGAACATCTAGCATTATCTTATTTTTCCAGCATCTGTTTATCAATTCCTAAAATCTAGCACTTGTTTCATTGTTCATAAATTTTACCAGTTCTGATTAAATGTTATCCTTTATAGGCGTCTGCTTAGTTTTAGTTCCTTTCAGTGCTTCTTCCACCTTTTCACCGTCCATTTAATCTGCTTCTTTCCGATATTTCATCGTTATTCAGTTAATATTTTTCACTTGTATTTATTTCGTCTTACATCCAGTCTCTCACAATAATCCAGTCAGATTCTGTAACCAAGTTAAGTATTCTGCTTTCTCATTTTCTATTATATCTTTGAAATTGTTATTCTAATATTTCAATATCGATTTGCTTTCAATATCCAATATTTTGATTTGTTGTCCTCGTTATTATTCTTTATTTCGTTCCACAAACATTCTGTTGTTTCACCAAGTTTATAATTGTTATTAGTTTTTTTAGAAAGTATTGATATTAATAAAATGAGTAAATGATTTTGTCACCGAACCTTGTACATTACAATTCCTTCTAATTTTTACATCTAAACTTTCATGTATTGAAACTCGTACACTTGTAGACCTGTTAGCCATAGAACAATGAATAAAAGCCTTACGGAATATCTGCTGTTCCATGTGGATGTTGAAAACTTGAAGAGAGACGAAGATATTTTCTACAGAACGAGCGAGAAAGATGAAAAGAATAACGATTCAGATCAGAGTTTCGGTGCGTGGACAGAGTTTTAGCCCACGATTTTTCGAAATATGGAATGTCGAGTCCTTTTTTCGTAGTGAAACAAATCGGCTATGAGTCAGTCGTAGTTTCATTACCAGCAATACTTTTATTTACGTCTGCGATCGAGATGGAACAAAGAATTTTAGTATTTCGGTTTATTACTTTTGGAATATGGATATTTTACGTTCGTGATTGTAATAAGGATATGTACAAATACTACTACGAAAAGGTTGATATTTTTAGGTCGAATCCTAATGATATCAAACTAGAAAAAGAACTCTTATGTGCCTCAAAAAAGAAAAAACCCCACAATGGTGCGCATTGTGGTGGTAATTCAAGTAACGCATGAGTTTGTTTACATTTTCGACCTGATAATAAGCAAAAAGCTTCAGACAACTGCATTTTCTCTGTCGCTGTTTGGACAATATAAAAAATGTATGTATTTACTTCACACTGCATTTTGCGTACTGTTTCCTATAAAGTTAATCCCATGTGAGAAAGCTTGATGAAGATGACGATGAATTTATTAAATTTATATTGATTATAGTCAAAATTATTCTAATTTAAAAGCTTAAGGTATTGTGATGGTTTGGTGTAAACCTTTTTATGCCATCATAGATGGAATGCAACATTACTATTATTATTATTACATCACTACATTTACACGAAAACATATATTTATATATACATACGTTATTCATAAAATCGTATTATCAGAATAGTTATCTTACAAATTATTTCGAAATGCTATTTAATTATTAATGAATATAATTGTTTTAGAATGTCTTATATATGTAAGTATATATAACTTCGTGTATATGTATGAATAATTTTTGTGATCAATTTTATTTATTCTTGTATTATTCGTATATTTTATGTTATGTATGAACCACAGACATGCTCCGGACTGCCAATGTTTTGTTTACATGGTGTAGAGACTATCCTACATGAACTTGGCAGATATATATTCGTGTACATTGTTAACATTTATATGGCAGTAACTGTATGGTACATACATAGTTACGTTCTTGGTCGTTTCTATGCAGTCACATTGAATACTACACCAGAATAATTTTATTATTCTGACTATCGACTGAATCTGATATTAATGTTCCAAGGTAAAATTGTTATTATTTATATTATTATTAAAAAGAAAATACATTTTATAAATATCATTTAATTTAAATGTAAATTATTTTCCACTTAAAAGATTGTCAAACACACAATAGTAATAAACATTTTGTCTATTTTATATGAGTACATGTTAAAACTGAAATAATTACTGCGTACAGTAAAATTATGTCGACAACAACGAAAACATCCGTTTTTCTTCAACAGCTCTCAATTTCGAAGTCATTAAAAGATTATATATAAGCTCACTGCACGTCGCATCGAGATTACAAACGCGTATCATGTGTATCGGACATGTCAAAGATGAGATGTACAGAAACGCGGGGACCTGTTCGAAACACTAAACCTGATATGTGATAAACGTACTTCGGTCATTTTTATCTTTCGAATGACGCGCGAAGAGGGTTATTGTTGTATGTTTGTATTATTGATTTACACGACGCCAACATAATGCAGTTGGTGCCCGAGGTGGTTCAAGTTATAACCCCCTGAAAATGTATGACATATTGATTCGTGATTTGACATTTCAAACATAAATATTTATTTGTTAATACTACCAGTGTTGGTAATGCGAGAATTTCATTTTCATATCATTATAATCACCACCCCATTTCAATTACGGTGCAATGATGTAATGACAAGGTAATACTCACTTTAAAAGATTTCTATTTTTTGCCGTATTCCAATAAGAAAAAAATGGACAGCAAAAAATCATGTTATTCGGCTCTTTCTGTGCAGATAGTTAGTTTTATATGTGGAAAAAAAGCATAATGGACATAAAAGGATATTGCTATATAAGTATATTTCACATTGGTCTGGAAATATTGGGTTGGCAACTAAGTGCTTTCGGTTTTGTAGTATAAAATAAAACACTTTTTTTTTAAATAAAGGATAGCTTTTAATCAATTATATATTTTCCATTTTGCTCAATGACCTTTTGCCATCTTTCTTTCAGCTGCATGATTCCGCGCTCATAAAATTTCTGGTCCTTATCCGCAAAAAACTGAACCAGGTGCGAGCGAAGGTCAGCGTCATTTGTGAAAGTTTTACCATTCAAAGAATTCTGCAAACTTCGAAGTAAATGGTAATCAGATGGTGCTAGATCAGGGCTGTATGGGGGATGTGGCATCACTTCCCAGCCAAGCTCCAATAGTTTCCCACGAGTTGCCAAAGATGTGTGAGGCCTTGCATTATCTTGGTGGAAAACTACACCTTTCCGATTTGACAATTCTGGCCGTTTTTCTTTGATTGCTTCATCCAGTTTTATTAATTGTTGACAGTAAACATCAGAATTGATCGTTTGGTTCCTTGGAAGCAGCTCAAAAAACACAACACCTTTGTAATCCCACCAAACTGACAGCATGATCTTTTTTGGATGCAATTCAGCTTTCGATGTGGTTTGAGCTGGTTTATCGTGTTTGCTCCATGATCGTTTTCGAACTATGTTACTGTACAGGACCCATTTTTCATCACCAGTGATGATTCTTTTTAAGAAAGAGTCGGTTTCATTTCGTCTAAGGTGCATATCGCAAAAGTTGAATCATTGTGTTAAATGAATTTCTTTCAATTCGTAAGGTACCCAAATATCAAGCTTCTAACTAGCCCAAGACATTTTAAATGTTTTTCAATTGTTGTGTGCGATACATGTAGCCTCTCCGGAACTTCTCGAGCAGTTATATGACGATCCTCTTCAATTATGACTTTGATTTGGTCATCATCAACTTCAGTAGGCCGACCAGAACGTTGCTCGTCTTTGAGGGAAAAATCTCCAGAACGGAATTTTTTATACCAATTCTGACACGTGCGCTCTGTTAAGCAATTAGCACCATAAACTTCACATATCTTTTTGTGAGCCGCAGCAGCTTTCTTTCCTTTACGGAAATAAAATAGTAAAATATGTCGAAAATGTTCGCTTCTGCACTCCATTTAAAATTAACCCACAACTAATAGCTTTAATAAAAATCACGCACTACTTGCTTCTGAAGTTACGTCAATGCGACAAGTATCACGCGACAAACGGTAAAGTACAGCACTAACATACGTTGTACAAAAAATAAAGCAACGCTCTCTGTCAGTAAAAACCGAAAGTATAATTCAACTTTAAATACTTGACAAAGCTTTCGGCCTTACCTTTATTCCACCTACATGAAGCAAAATTGTTCTTTGACGTTTCAACGTCACTGATCGCAAAGGCGTTTCTTATGTACTCACATTCCCTTCAACTATATAGAAGATTTGCGTTTTTCTGTTTTGAATTCTCGCGTCGGTTTACATCTTTATCTTTAAAGTATTAATTTTGATTTTTTTTTCCAGCAAATAAAGAATACTAATACCTACTTTACCAGACCTTAAAATGGAGCATCGAGTAATAAGGCAACAACATAATCATAACGGATATTTAATAATTTACGTTGGCAGTATGAATATAGTTAATTATTTCAAGTTTCATCGAACGACATCTTTGAAATTAAAAATATTCTAGTTAATAATTAATTGACATCTCAATGAATAGTATCAAACAACAAAATATTGAAGCTGAAATTGCGAGCGTGCATTAAAACCTTACACAAGGCTCCGTATACCATATGTGTAGCAATGCCAATCAGTTATATCTCGACCTTTTTTTGTATAAAGTAATTTTCTTTTTAAATTTACTCTCCCTTATTCTAAATTTCTTTGGATTTTACTGTAACTCTCTTTTCAAGATTTAATTACTTTTTGTTATTAATATAAATGGATTCTATTGGCCTGTTGGATGAATAAACATTATTATTATTGGAATTGGCTGGGACTTGCAAAAACCATAATTCCTTTGTGTACATAATTGTTCGAATAATACACTAAATTCGGTAATAATGGAGAAAATTTAGGAGGATGTTTCCCAAATAATGTTTGACAGAAAGAAAATCAATCGCCTAACACCACTCAATACGAAAATCACGACATAGTGTGAATATTTACATTTCTGTGGAATTTTCGTAATGGTTTAGCGACATCAATTTTTTAAATGAGTTGTACTCACATATCCGTATATGCAATATGAAGATACGACAATTGTCACTGTATTCGGGGAATGATTGAATATGACGTCAACAGCGGATGAAATTGTATGTTTAATTTCACCGAATGAAATAAGTAATTAAATATTGATGTGCGCATTTACGTCAGAACAATAAATAATTACCCCATCACGACTTTTATTTCGATTTACCCTTTATGCTGTGAATGTAGTATTTTAATAATGAATTAAATGTGCTTTTTCAAGCAAAGTATTGTGAAAATAACAATAAAGGGATCTGCGTAATTTATTCATAATATTTAACATTTTGCTTGCCTGATGACTTAATACATTTCTTAGATTATACAGTCATACACATATGTATATACATACATATACATACGACGGTATATAAGTATGTCTCGCGATTTTCATTTAAGTATTCTTTTCTCATTTGGCTACAAATTGTGATGACTTAATCTATTTCGTTTATAAAATCAGTGTTCAGGCATCATATAAATGCATACACATTATGTAATATTATGTGTTCTTACACTGTTCGTGCACTTCACTTGTTCGACATTTTTTATCGGTGTTTTGCAATTTCCAAAAATAACGAATTGAACGTCATTTTCTTTAAAAATATTTGTATATTTAAAGAGCAATTTCCATGCGAAAAAAAGGTAGAAAGACAAAAGTTGAGACCATGATATACGAATATGTGCACCTTTAACGTTCTGGTATCTGCCACGTTCCGTTGCGATTTCATGAAGCGGTCAATATATATGTACATACATACATGTACGAGTCCAAATCATTTACACACGTATACGACTTTAGAAGGTGTTCGGCAGGTTCATAAAATCGACTCGATACGATTGGAGCGTCCTAGACATTCTAAGCATACGTCGAGGTCATCTTCGGAATCAGAGGCAAGGAGGAGGATGCCATTACCAACGTAACCACTTTCACCGGTTTGATTTGACTTTTGTCGTCGGTCTCTATGAGGCTGCGTTTCCTTAAAAGGAAAGCTCCGATGATCCTGTAATTGTTTGGTCGCCTTGACACGGCCATGTGAAAAAATGCACTTTAATTCGTTGGGATGTTAGTTGGATTGTCTCACGTTTTACATTAAATTTTTTTCACTCGTAACAGTTCTTATGCAAACAATTAACGATTGGTGACGAAGAAAAATCGTCATGGAATTAAGTTTTTGCAAAATCGCAAGTTTGTGTTGTATGCGACTTTTTATGAAAATCATTGAAACGTGTGGGCTGATATTTTTTTATTTATGACTTCTTTTAGTTAATTCAACAGCTTTACTAGATTTTTTTATTTTTGACTACTTTTGTGCATTGATTTTTTACATTTTATTTTATTCTTGTTACTGAACCTTTTAAATAGGTCGCTCATCCACACCACAGAGTCCAGATCTTGTTCTATTCCCAGTTAATTTCTTATTCAGTAATGCGCTGTTTACTATATTTCAGCGATTTGATTTAAAAGAATGATTGAATGTTATTTAACCAAACGGGATGATTCTTTGAAAATTAGTTAATTTTTTTGAGAACAACCCTGGTACTTCTTTACTGTCGTATTCAGCTACTTACTGTTTTAATTAATTCCACAAAACACACTTATGTTAGATGCGGTTGAAAATTTTAGACGATGCATGTCATAGTACATTTCACATGTTTTAACAATAAAAATGAATCGGCAGTAAAATCAAACATTCGTGGTACATCGTATATATATTTGTATATATATATATACACAAAAACCTACGCAAAATTAATTTTATTCCAAATATAAAATATTATGTCAAATATGTATAACTCTAAAGAAGGATAAATTCAAATTTAACAGATAACGAAACATAAAATAGTTATTTGTATCCTATCTTCGTCTTAAAAAAAAAACATAAAACTGGCAATGTACATATTTGTGTTTATTTAGCTTTAATGAAATTTAAGTCAGTTTATATAACGTTAAAGTACCATTTGCCCATAAACGATTTAATGAGATTAGGTGTGGTGTTTTAGAGGTGCCCGATCGGACTCGTATTTTATCTAAAAGGCGCATAAAACATTTATTGGAAACCGTAAAAAAGGGGACAGATTAGATTAAAATGCCTGTCGGCCCACAGGTTTCAGTCCTAGATATTGTATGTATTTTCAAGATATTCATGAAAGGGTAATTTATATACGAAATAAAGGAGTCCTCATTAATATGCTATACGAATATTTTGCATACTAGTGACCTCAATCTGGTATTTCCAACCTATAAATAGTAAGTGCTAAAGGAAGTCAGGTTTGAATTCTTCGAGCGTTAAACAATGTAATACCACGCAATACAAAACATAATAAATTAGTCATTTTACTGTCCAAGTATTGTAGAAGCATTCAAATCTTTGAATATAGTTACAATAGGATAACAGGTACAATGGTTTGAAACTTTAAGAGAAATTAATTGGCAAATTGTTTTTTCTCTCAATTTAATATCTCGTTTATAAGAATCCAATGAAGAGGAGATTGGAATATTCTCATTGTCAAGTGGAACAGTTTTAAGTTTTACAATTCACAAAAACTAATAAAAGTTCTCAACATTTTAATTGCTATGTAATTACAAATACGGGGAGAATTGGAAATCATTTTTACCTAATATAATAATAAAAGGAAACACCCACGATTGACAATGACTTTATTCCGTCAGAGAAAAATTATTTCCGTTAGTGTTGCAATCTCCTTTTCAAATTTCTGAATGAAAAGGTGCCAGAGAGAGTCAAATCCCGACTATATCGTCAGTGTTTCAGCTCAAAGAAATTACACCCGTGAAAAATTTGCTTTTAACTTAAACCTGGACGTTTTTAATCCATGGCCGAAAGAAAATTTGTTAAAATATTACCGAAACTAATTGATATTATTGTAGTCCGCTCTGGCATGTATTCAATAAGAATAGCACTTGCTTGCTCTTACTTTCAATCCCCTATTAATCTCTTCCATCTCTCTCTATCTTTAGCAAACTTTTTTGCTTCCGTCCACGTTATTCTTTTTTTCCTAATCACTTGTCTCACTATATCATCCCACCCCTGTTGTGATCTTCCCTCTTCCTCTTCCCAATCGGTTTGAATTCCCACACCATCCTCACTTGCGTTCCGCTCGACATTCTCTGCATATGTTCCCACCAAGCCATCTGTCGCTGTTCAATAAATTCGTCTATTGGGTTTATCGATATCTCCTTTCTTATTTCCGCATTTCTGACTCTCTCCATTCTATTAACTCCCATGACTTCTTAAATACTTCATTTCCACAGCATTCACTTTACTTTTTTTCCCGTTTATTTAATACCCACGTTTCAGCTCCGTATGTTAGCACTGGTCTGTACACGCTTTTGTATACCTTCATCTTAGTCTGTCTACCAATTTCCTTCTTGCTTATAAAACCTCTATTCAAGGCATAATATAGTTTATTCGTTTTTGCGATTCTGTTATTTATATCCAATTCGTGATTTACATTATCCTCTATCATGACCCCCAGGTATCTAAAACCCTGCACTTGTTCTATTGGATTCCCATCTATTGTTATGTTTACTTGTTTCCTATTTTTTTGTGATCACCATTACTTTTGTTTTTGCCACATTTATATTCATTCCCCATCTTTTCAATGTTGTGTTCCATACTGCCAACGCTTCCTGCAGATCTTTTTCTTTCCCACATATTATCGCTATGTCGTCAGCATACGCGCATTCAGATATTTCGACTCTTGTCGGATTTGCTTTTAACTTAAACCTGGACGTTTTTAAGCCATGGCCGAAAGAAAATTTATTAAAATATTACCGAAACAAATTGACATTATTGTAGTCCGCTCTGGCATGTATTCAATAAGAATAGCACTTGCTTGGTCCCGAAAGACGGTGGTTAGAGACTAAGGAGTCTTATGTGTCCCGATGAACTTCAATATTGTTGTTGAAATTCATCTCCTGTTGCTATTTTAAAGCCAACAATTTTAGAATTCAACTTGCTACAACTTTACTATGTCTAGCTTATAATGTAGAATTGTTAAAAGCACTTGGTGTAGATATTGTACATTAACACTAGCAGACATTTTCATACGACTGTCTTTGAGAACCATTGTTTCAATTTTCACATAAGCACCAGGATTGATTGCGTTTCTAACGCTCTTGGCTTCTTAGACAATCTTCTATGGTTTCATGTCCACCCTGAAACACTGTTTTGGCCAATATTTTATTTTAAAGTATGATGGAGCTTCTTCCTCCTACACCGGAATCGTTCGTGAATAGTTGTGGGGAAATGCTGTGCCTTTTTACAAAATACATATGATGTTGCAATGTCCCAATTTCACGAAATTCAAGCGCGAAATAACGAACAAACAGATTACACACATATGTAAGTAGAAAAATGTCAGTATTGAACGTTACTAGGCAACGCATAATTAATTGTTTTTATTACAACTAGCGAGATTTTTTAAGTTCTCCTTTGTAAGGAAATAATTTCTCTGACCTTGCGAGCTCAGTAATATGAACGAGGTAAATAATAAGATTCGCAACACAAATTTGGTAGAATATTTTGTTAATATTTGAAATAAAAAATGTTATATTTATTGTTACAAATGTGAAGTGTATTTCTGAAATTGCTTCACATTTACGACCAAAAATCATAGTAGAAAGTCCAATAGCAATGTTTATCATTTATTGACACCATCTCCATAAACACAAATTACCTTTAAAAGCACCCGACACCGTTGGCTGTTTGTTGTTCTTGCAAACGTGAAGTCAATTAAGGGCATTAAAAGCAAAAATGCGAAACGCGCCCACCTGTGACCATTACATTAATTACAGTTAATCTCGCTTAGCAATAAGTCGAACAAGAAAACTCCTTAAGAAATATTGCAAGTACACGTGTAAATACACGACTTGGCGTTTTCTTTTCTATACATCGCAATCATGCACATTCATGTAAATTAAAGTAAGGTGAAAACCGAGACGGAAACGTTTAATTACTGTGTAGGTCGTGTCCAAAAAAAAAAGATATTTGGTGAGGAGTATTGGTAAGCGTAAAAGACTAAACCAATTAAATCAAACAAATCTAATTGTATAATATATCGTAGTTTAAACGCAGAAAAGGCAACTGCAAAACTGATTTCGAAGACACGATCATACGCCATTAAGTAGTCGAACGTGCACTTTCGTCTGTCGAATTGACTCGAATCCATACAACTTTAAAAGTAGATGGAAACAGATCAAGTGTTTAGGTGCGTAGCCAAACACAAATGAAGTCTGGTTGCGGACCATTATCATCTGTATATATCATCATAAAATCTATTGCGCAATTTTCCATTGCATGAACATTGCGCAATATCTCTATTGATCACGGCGCGCATATTAACAAAAAAAATATGACGCAATTTTACAAGTACACGAGTATTAATGTGTTTGCGTTTTGCTTTGGATTATTAGGAACACGTCTGTAATTTAAGCGTCAAAATATTTTAACATTAAAAGAAAGGCAGTGGGCCGCAGGAAATATAACTTCTAAAAATATAGAATTCCTAGAGAGCCAACAATTTCATCTCTTAATTAGTACCAGCAAATGACGAGTGGCTCAAAGAAGTTTTAAATTAAAACTTCTTTGAGGTGTGTTTGTCAGAAAGACATTTCTAGTTTTTATTTTCCCCCGTGCGGCAGTTATCACTGTTACATTTTTATTTTCGAGATGAAAGCAGAAACGTTTTCTTTGAATTATTGCGATGTTTATGTCACATTCAATAAAACGCAATTTTAATTTGTTTTGGTTGTAATCGATGTAGGTAATTACTAATATTGTATGTGCATAACTTTTGGAAAATATCAATTTTTGCGAGTATACCCCTTTGGAAAAATTGAAATTTTGGTCGAAATAAAATGTTTGGGCTTTGTAATTGGTAAAACGATAGTTCTGAACTAGCAGAATGCGAATTTTATGCTCCAAATAACACAAGCATTTAAAATGTAGGGATAATCTACCTACACATTTCAATAATCCAATTTTTACTATGAATGATGAAAGCAGAGACGTTTTCTTTGAGTTATGGCGAAGCTCACATCCAATATAAAGGCAATTTTAATTTGTGTTGGTTGAAATCAATGTAGGCAATCCCTCATCATACGTGGTCCTAATTTCATGTATAATGTGGAATTTCGAATGACAATACATGCATTTATATACGTCATTTTACTTTGCAAAATGTTCACTTCAACCAATCCAACCATCTTTATATTTTGCATATAGAAACCACATTACATTTTCCGCTATTAATGGTAAATCGTCCAGAAAACCAAATAGTGATCCTATAGTTAATCAATTTCAACCTACATGTTTGTTTAATGACAAACGATGTTGGAAACAATCATTTAATCGTTATCGTCAGGCCACACACGGTTAGTCATTATAAAAGTTCCTGATTGCATTTCTTGAGAAGTGTGCTTCATCGGCAAAGAGAACCAGTGGTTCGGGTCAATCGCTTTTGACAACTTTCAAAGAGAGAAAATCTCAAGTCGCAATGTAAAAATGTAATCAGCGGTAAATGGTGTTTTCGGTATCTGCACTAACCAAATCGGAATGTTCTTGAAAACGTACCACTGCAGCCGTTATACGATAGTATTATTTAGGATGCACTAGGAATTTTAAAAATATCCAACCCCCCCCCCCCCAAAAAAATTAAAGTAACTCATGGAATAACCTCCCACATTTCGTCGCATATTTAGTAAAAACAGATTGTTGTCTTTAAAAAATAATTTTTAGATATTTAACCATAATTGTCGCTATGGTGAAATATTGATAAAAAGATTGCTTGGAAATGTTTCCAATTTAAATCTAATTTTAGTAGTGAACGTGTGTAAAAAATAAAATTACTAAATATTTATAAAATGTTACTAATGTGATTATTATCTAACACGTGCCATTCGATATTTACATAGAAATTACTCATTTAATAAAGTAAGATAGCAAATAACAGCAAAGGTCTTATTTTCGCAAAAAGGCATTTAGTAAAATATAAATTAAGTTCGAAATTATTTGTTTAAGGTAAAGAAAGACGTGAATTCATATACATACATATGTACGTGCAATGTTTTTATTGTTTCGTCGGGTCTACAAGTAAACACTACTACTTAGATTACATATTATTTAAGTAATTTTGTACTTCTCAATTTAAAGTTGTTGAACATCTAATGTAACAGCGCAATAACATATTGCAATCGTTAGTTTAAAATGATTATCGGCATTACTTCCTCATTAAATAATGCATATGCGTATGTACTCGACATACATATGTACATACTTGTCTTTCTTTTCCTTATTTTTCAACCTTATACCCTTTGACAACATGAAAGTTCGTCTTCCATACATACATATATAATATTATTTGTTATTTGGGAAGGCAGCATTGATTAATTAATTAAAGTTCACTTTTAATTATTAATGGCATTGGACAAATTCTTTCGCCGATATCATAGTACTTCTTGACCATATTATGCTGGAAATTATATTTTTTTAATTTGTGCTGAATTCGACAGCAGCAAAACATCTAACACATTTCTTTGTTGTTCGTGATTTTTCAAAGTTTTCTCAATGATTAGTTGTATGCTTGCTAGTCAAGCTTGAATCAGTGTTATCAAAACATGAAATTTGACATCAGGTAATATATGGTATATATCGTTATACCGTATATATATATATATATATGATATCAAAATAGAATCTCACACATTCTAGGATTCATTGCCTCTGGGTGAATAAAGGCAATCCGTCTTTTTATCAAAACGACAATTAATTAACCGATTTGAAGCAATTTAATTAAAAAGTTTAGAAGAACTAAAACGCGTTATGAAATGAGAAATACTTGTCAGGTATTGTTATATAATTTTGAAAACAAATTCACATCTATAAGTATGTTAGAATACGACAATTCAGAATAACGTTCAATAGAATGAAATTGAAACACAACGTCCAGTCGCTTTTTATATAACAAAAAAGCAAATTACATACATGTATCTACATATAGAACATTTATCTAGATATCAGAGATCCATTTTAATTTTCTTTCTTCGTAATCCTCTAACTGATGCAGCATGCATCACTGTTCTCACTTCTTTCAAACGATGATGTAACTTGAGCGTATCACCCCGCAAAAAAAAAGTAGAATAATAAGTAATGAGAATGAAAAGCAATCTGCACGTTGAAGATCTGTTATGCAAAGATGCGCGCGTGCTGCAGTAGTTGACGCGGTGTTGTTACATAAAATGATCATAAACGAATCCCACTGGCAATGGCGGCAGATTTGCGAATTGGTCGTGATATTTGATCGCATGCGTGTATAATTTGGTACAGAGGTGGGCTCATTAGGTGACTCGTTTTAGTACGCGAAATTATGTCGGTAATTTAATCGAGCATGCTCTGAATTGTGGCGTGTTGAACCACTTACGATTTAATGTTGAAATGCTTTACTAGTTTTCAAGTAAAATGTTATGCGCTTGATATTTACGAAACGGTGGTTACTCAGTAAAGGTGATGATGAATGCAATAAAAATGAGTGTCAATGCATGTTCGTGCCAAATTTAAATAAATATGTTGTTGGTGTCCCACTTGCAAGGATGATTTGACGGAGTGAGACTCGCCTACTAGCACCATCTCTCGAAAGAACTGTCTCATAAGTGGAAACCCTCGAAGGGCTTAAACCCGCGCTATCTACAATAATATTTGCACTGTAAAACACCAAGAAGCATGGAATTGCAACAAATTTTTAGTGACACTTCTCTTTCGAAAGTCGCAATTTGTCGCGCTGACTTGCCCAATCCAAATGCCGTAATATGAGCATCGATAATATTCAATCGCTTGATTAATAACAAAATCGGATTTTCACAATAGATAAGACCCGTCACCAATATCTGAATTTTTTTAGGGAACATTATTTCTCGGTTTCTTCAACAAAAATGTTGTCCAGTAAATATTGAGGAAAATCGTAAATGATGTCTCTCTACGCATTAATAATGTTCCTAGAGTTTTTCCGAAAATACGTTATCTTCTTCGATTAAAAGAACCATATTTCATGTCCTGATATGTACTTTCATTACGTATTTACATATGTAAAGTATTGTACAAGAACTCCCGTCCACTACCTGCCCCTCATAAAAGCAGTCCGCAAAAAGGACTTTTGTGTGTGCAAATTTCATAAAAAATATGTGTTTTGCGATGCGAAAATTGACCATGAATAGTCAGTCCATTTTCATTATGCCTTCACAATTCCTTTTTTTAACATAATTGTATGTCGCGGGAAATAAATTTCCATCTACGTACAAACAACCAAGCATGTATGTATGTAACAGTTGTAAATTCGCCACGTCCATATATAGAATAGAACGGCATAATTAATGTGTAATATTTGCTTGCTCTTATGCGATCGATATTTATTTGTTTGTGATAATTAACTCAACTATCATATGCACTTTGCATATTTCACCAGGAGACTGCAATTTTTCCCTTATACGTTTGTCAACAAAATGCGATTAAATTTACACAATAACGTACTTATATGGCGTGTAACACTGCAAGTTTACAGCTTTGCTAAAATAAGAACGAGATACTTCAATGTCACAACTTCTGTGTTAATTCAGACGCATGTACCAACACGTTCCACACGCATAGACATAAACGTAAATAAAAGGCTCGACATAACTGCAAATATGTATGCAATTAATCAAACGATTGGTTTATTACGTGTACACATAAGTAAATGAATTTATTTGAAGCGAAAACATACATCTATTTGTCAATTTTTTTATTGCCAGTAGCTGACTAATAAGACAACACATCTGGCTGTGTATGTGAATAAAATTAATATTATAAGGTGAACAATAATTACAATAAGTACAAGCAACACAGGCTGAAAATAAACAGTGAAAACATGAAAGTTTTGGGACAATATAGGACCGATCAATAAATTACTAGATCTAGAACTTAATTGTTTTGTGATTGCTTAGATCGTAATGTTGATGTTTCTAACAGATTTTTCGGTAGCGATCGAAGTTTTAAAAAACGCTTTCAAAATCGTTGAAGAATATCTTATAGATTGCTCAATAATTAATAAATCGTAAATAAAATTCATTTATATTTACTTTCAGTCGGTCATTTGTGTGATCAGCCGGATAAAAGTGTCATATAGTCTCGCCTCACAAGTTCAAACACTTTATATACATACATCGTAGAACACATCGGTTATTTCTCCAAGTGGCTTTAAAATTTTCCGTTTCACCATCAAACTTAAAAACAAATTAAAATTCGCTGGATAACACCAGAACCTGCGAGTTCGGTGAACCAGCTCCCAAAGGTCGCGACAAAGACACTTTTGCTATAACCGCGCTGTTTTCCTTGTGCACATTACATTATCCAAAAGCATTAAGTAAATTGAAATTCTTTATAGGAGATAATTGATACAAAGATATCGAACAAGAATATAAAAAGTAATATATTTCGACTACAAGTTGGAGTCGCTTTTCTATTAATCATTGTTTTAGATTTCTTTGCCAAAGAATGTATCAAATGCAAGGCAAAAACAAAAGAGAATAAATTGTCGGACGTTCAGCAAGACGATTATAGACTTCGGTCTTCAAGGCCGCCACCGGACACCAAATTGTACGAGTTGGCTAGCGATTAAACTTTTAAAAGTTCCAAATTCTTTTCGTGTACTTGTCATTGTCTTCGTCTGTTGACAGGACGTAATATATCAAAGCCTTTTCTGTGTTGTACTGCACCTACCCGCTCCTAATTAAATTATAAAGTGTGATTAGTCGATGTGTTTGGGAAACCAGACCAGGTGCTAAGTCTAATCGACGATATGGTAATCTTATTCTCCGGCTGTTATATAATATTGTATATAAAAAGTGTCAACTTGTATTCGTAGCCGTCGGATAATTATCTTAAATGCAAATGAGTAGAAGTGGAATTTATTAAAAGATTTTTTTCCTCACTTCTAAAAAAACCTTTACCACACATCTTATTATTACTAAAGAGATTACAAGAATTCGACAATTTCTCCACAGTGAGAAACATGAAAATCAGATAACTTTTATTTTATAAACAGAAACGTAACGCACATAGTATGAATACTACACATGAATAGCACGTATAAGCACGTCTGTGCTTATATGTCTTTTCAAGAAAGTGTTGCTCTGTTACATTGAAAATTGAAGAAAACGCCCACGTAATTGTCCCGAAAAAAAAACGCATTTTTGTGAAAATTTGAGCGGGAATCGCAGTCGAACGGTTGCACCTATTTTGACCCGCTGATTACAAAAAACAGTATCACGGAATCGTCAAAAAACACGGAAAGAAGGCGAACTGTCGGCGGAAAATCAGCATTACCGAAAACAAGATGCAAAAACTAGTTACAGAACTCTACCTGTTCTATGGTACAAGTCTTAATGTAAAAAAAATATCATGAAGGAGAATTTTATGAAATGAGAATGAAATATTTTATGCTAACCAATACGAATTGTAAAAGTGAATTATTACACCGACAAAAATTCAGCAATTTAATCTATCGTTGTTAGCGAGAAACGTTTCTATTGATTAGAAATTTAATGAACAAACACATAAACAATAAATGCTACTTCAAAGTAAGCGTAATTTGAAATATTAAACAAATAAATGTGAAAAAAGGTAACAAACGAAAAAGAAAAACGCTAAAATTTAATGGAAATATTTTATTTAATGTTGCTGTTGTATTTGATCAGATTCAAGTCAATACTAATGATTGAGTTTCAATTTTTGAGTATGAAGACTAAAGACAAATTTATATTAAAAAGATCTTACTGTAAAATTACTATCAATTTGTTAATTGAACCTACTTCTTATATTTAATAAGAAGTGCATAATTTATTAACGTTAAAGTAAGGATTTATTTATATTATTGCTCCCGGGCTGGGTACGTGTCTCTGGTACTGCTGCTTCATTCGTCGACTTTATTTGTCGCCCTCTCTTGCAAGAAGCATCTTTAAAGCTGTTGTTGAAAAGATCAACAGCAATGCCAAAAACGCGGTTCCATCTCGGAAACCCAGGAGAAACAATAAGCAGATTAAGGTTTTAACTTAAGCTAATTTTCCCATCATCTAGCACTAAGAGGATGTCGAGGATCGGATTAAGGGTTTAGATTATCTAAAATCCATTCGATATAGGGATTAATTTTCAAATAGCCCACAAATATATCATCAGCATCGCAAGCGGAAGGTACTCTCGTTGCAATTCCACTCAAGAAAAGTCTGGACTCCTTTCCGAAATAACTAATTATAGGACCGCCATCATCCGCAACACACTTCCGCCCCGTGTATCTAGTGCTGGCGCAAATGTCGTTTCTCGTCAGATTTTCACCAATAGATCTCTCGCACATGGTGTGGTCTGCTGTACGAGCATATCCTTGTAGTAAGGTGGGAGTAGAGAGCCCCAAGTTGGAAGCTCCCCAACCTGCCACTCTATATACTGTAGGCTCTGATGATGTTTCGTCAGCTGATGGTGGTAAACATATTGGCAAAGGGGAATCTTCATCTCGATCGATTCGTTTTCTCAATTTTATAAGACCGATGTCGTTCTCTTTACTACCTAAGGAATATTTAGGATGAACGATGGTATCTTCCTTAGAAACGTTGAAATCTTGATGAGATAATTTACATTTTACGACGCTCTCTCTGTTTCGGCCAACGTGAAATCTAACGCAATCTGGATCTGTTCTTATGTCGTATTCATTCAAACGGACACCTATCAAATTATACTTGCTTCGGATGCAGTGTGCTGCTGTTACGATGTAGTTTTCGTTAATAAGAGATCCTCCGCAAAGATAAGGATCGTCACCTTTTTCATATTTTAGAAGAACAAGCCACCTATAATCTGCTATATCTGCTTCTGCGCTCCGATCTCTGGAACCACTTTCAAATCCACAACCCGATCTCGGAAGGAACTGTTCATTTTGGTGTGGAGATTGAGTTAATTCACTTCCATCTGTAGATGCACCTCTTGCTTGTTTCACACAACACACTTGATCGCGATTTTCACAAAACCCAGTTGAATTTACTTCACTGTACCGGCACTCGTGTACGCCAACACAAAAACCATATTCTTCGTCGGATGTTTTGCAATTTTTTCCAACCACTACGTCTTCAGCGATAACGATTTTGAACGTAAAACATACTACTGAAAGTAATACGCGTGTGGTTCTCATGACGGCGAATTCACAACTATCTATTAAGTGACCTTCGCTTAACATATACATACCATTGATCAGTTAAGTTTAAAATGGTAAATTCCCGTTCCAAATGTTTTGAATTGTCTGTCTTTATATTACCTAACACAATACTGACAATATTACATTGAGCAATCAATGTGTCGAGTCATTGTTTTTTAAGGAGTAAGTATTTTGTCTCGTTATAAAAACCTGCTTGTGCTTCTATGTAATGCATAAACTTATAATGCAACAATTGCTGTTTTACCTTGTTTGAAATACGTCCAGTTT
This sequence comes from Dermolepida albohirtum, assembly GCA_031893035.1. NCBI lineage: Eukaryota > Metazoa > Arthropoda > Insecta > Coleoptera > Scarabaeidae > Dermolepida > Dermolepida albohirtum. The sequence continues at coordinate 147,799 of JAVIWB010002041.1, forward strand.
TAGTAGAGTAGTTTGGCCGGCCGTCTCGAAATTATTTAACTCAGACACCAACATGTGGATAAACGCATGAGAAAATTTGATAATACAAATAGTTTCGAAAGAATAATATGCAAATTTTATCAATTGATTTTTTTCTTTACAATTTTTATAAGAAATAGGTTTTAGCCTTTCATTCGTTTAACAGTTGCCATATGCTCCTAGCAGTTCCCAGATTACTGAAACAAATCATTTTTCCTACTAACATATAACACATCGCTCTAAGCTACTTTCTTATGCTATTGTAAACAATTCAATTGTAACAGTAGCTGTATAATGTGTTTATTTTCAATTCCAATCTACATACTTCGATTTTATAGGATTTTGTGTTTATTTTGGAATCATTAGGAATACGTAAAGGTTCGTCAATGAATAAAGTTGTATTAGGTCGATTGACGATCGGTAAACTCCATAGATATTCGTAAAATGTTGAAAAGATTCTTATTCTACATTTTCAGGAATGTCTTGGAACTTGATTCACTTGAATTTCCCAAGAAAATACTAAAAAAAACTAGAAAATGAACTACGTAAATATTCTTATGAGCACTAAAAGAAAATTCGAAAACAGTTTTGCACATTTAATTTACATATAGCATGGAATACATGATTAACAAAGTAGGCGATATGTTATAAGCTAAGCATAATAGTGCCCTATTTTTATTTGTCCCATTATTCTGGGTATACACTTTGAAAGGAATCCAAAATACAAAACAACACTAAGTTAAGGTCTGATATTGTCTAGGATCCATTCGACATACGAAGAAACTTTTGTGTAAACTATCGGAGCAGCAATATCTTGACATGCGGATGGCCTGATGGAGACTATTCCATACTGTATCGTTTTTGTTTCTGTGTCACTACTATAATATCCCATTAACGGGCCGCCGTAGTCGGCGACGCAAAAGGAATTAGGTTGATCGCCAAGTGTACAAATTTGCATCTTCGTAACTTCCCGGCCGTACAAATCTGTATAGAAAGATTGACATTTTGAGTTTTCTGCAGGTCCAGTCAATACTTTTAATAGTACAGGGCTAGATGTACCGTGTTCAGTCACTCCCCAACCTATGCTGGTATATTTTCTGTTCTTTTGATTTGTTTCAGTTTTGCCAATCGGCAGGCATATGGGGCGTACGGATTCTGCACTGGTATCAACTTTATTTCTCAATCTTATAAGTGCAATATCATGTTTGCGTGTCCTCGGATTATATCCAGGATGAACGGTCGCGTCTTTAACTGAAACGTCAAAGTCTTGAGGCGGTGGTGCACAGATATTCAGCGTGCTTCCCTGAGAATACTCCTCGGTGCAGTCTCTGTATGTCCTAATATCCAATTCGCCGACTCGGACGCCGCCTAAACTAAATTTATTTTTGATGCATTGCGCTGCCGTCAACACGTATCGATCACTAATAAGTGTACCTCCGCAAAGGTAGGGATCACCGGACTTTGTGTATTTCAGAAGAACCGCCCAACCGAATTCGAACAAATTCGATTGATTTCCATTATAAATACCCCACGCGTGTACCGGCCCACAATTTTTCGGTAGCAATTTTAAATTTTCGTGATCGGAATAGTCATCTTGATGTATTACTTCTGAAGTCAGTGGACAGCATACTTTAATGGATCCTAGTTCGTCGACGCCACAGCCGTAACGTTTCATGACGTCTCGTACTTCTTCACTGTTATAATCCGCATCTTGTATTAGATCCAAGACTGAACTGCATTCGTTAAGTTTCGTACAAGCACCGACATTATCTGTTGGAGTTACGCAACCCAAGTCGTCCACTACCCACCTGGATTGTGTACCGATGAAGATATTACGCGAAACACATAATAAAATAAACAGAACACGTACGAACTGCATGGTTGTAAATGTGCGATTGTGTAAAATACCACTAACTCGACTTACCTCGGGCGAAAATGATTTTCAACCTGTTCTAAAGCGTACATAAATTAGCAATACTTCGGGCATTTTCGCTCGGATTAAATATTTTCTAGAATTCGAGCGTGTTTATGGTAAGCAGAAATAGCATAAATGAATTAAACATAATACTTTTCCACTACAATACTTGATAATAGATTAAATTAAGGTTTGAATGTAGTTTTGGCGTGACTCGAAATATAAACACGTTTTGCATTTTTCACAATAATTAATCTTAACTATACCGGTGAAAGTTTTCACTAAAATTTTGCCATAAGGTCGATCACCGATACTTTTTTAAAAATTCACATTTTTTGCAAGGTCGCCGATATCTACATATATGCATACAAGGTAATTCGCGTTAGCAAGGATTTTTCGTGTAAATTGCTCTAATTTGTGTGAAATCCGGGGGTGTTAAATACAAGGAAAGATAACCACGTTGTGGAAGAATTAGTGACCGGATGTGATTAATGGTTGAACGATGCAGAATTACAGTATTAAACTTAACCTTGACTACTTTTTTTTTAATCTCTCCAAGAGAAGAACCCTACTGATGCGGTCAGTAACACCTTGTATATAGGGTACACCCTTGTATATAGGGTTCTTCTCAAAAACAACATCAAAACCATCTTCAAACCCCATTCCAAATTATCTGACCCTTTTTCCGTAAAAGACCATGTTTCTTTAGAATCAGCTGGTGTGTACAGGATTCCTTGTTCATGCGGCAGGGCATATATTGGTGAAACAAAGCGGTCTGTCGGCACTCGTGTTTCTGAACATGAGCGTTGTACTAGGTTGCTGCGCATAGCCGGTTCTGCACTTGCCGAGCATAGACTGGAAACCGGGCACCATATTCAGTTTAATTCAACCAAGATCCTATCCCGCACTAACCACTTCTATGGTCGCAAAATCCGTGAAACTATAGAGATCTTTAAGCACCCCAAAAATCTTAACCGCGATGATGGCTACCCCCTACATAACGCTTGGCAATCCTGCATCTCTAATCGACCCAACCGTAACCGTAACGCTCCATTGACCCATGACCCATTATCCATATATAAACACGTCCCCCATCGACTTACACCAGTTTCAGTGCAGTAGTTCAGCCCTGAAGATGTCCCATACAAATGGGTACGAAACGTCGGCAGATATACTAGTGACGCGGTTCCAGCCCGGAAACCCAGAAGCAGATAGCATGGACCACGACCGCGGAAGTCTACGTACCAAATTCTCCAATAAATATTTTTATTGTACGCATGAGTCGAAACACCACGAAGATCCAATAAAGAGTTGAATTACAAATAAGCCAATAAATATACGAGGCAACACATTCTCGTAAATAAATTCTTTTCTATCTGAACTGATGAATCTATAAAACCGGCTGAATGTGAGAATAACAGTTTTAGAGCGAGACAGAAAAAACGACTTCTTGGGGAAAATCATATTTAATTTTCTGCATAGTCTTTTTTCAGCTTTAGTTTAACGTTTCTCGAGACTTTTCCATGCATAATACTCGCATTTTGTTGTCTTCCCATGTTGCTACTAATCAATAAAAATTATTCCTCGGAAATTCCAAAAGACGGGGATTGCTTTGGCATTCTTTTAGAATTTGCTTACCACATTTTGTCCATTATTTTGACTGTTGTTTAGTCTTTGGCGTGTAGTAATGTATCCAAGTTTGATCGACTATTATGCAACGTAAAAAACAATTTTCGTTACGTTTGAATATCTCTTAGGTATTTCTGCTGTATTAGTAAGCTTTCTCATGTCCAAATGTTGATGTAAGATGGTGAAGACGTTCTCTGCTATCTCTTTCGACTCGGCGATCATTCACCACGCTTTCATGAATATTTTCAATTGTTTCTGCATCATTGGCTGCTTATGATCTGCGAGATGCGCCGATGACCTGCTATAAGAGAAGGTTTCTCGTGGTTTCCCATTCCCATTTGAGCGAATGCTGACAGACAAAAATTTTAAGTCGCCCCACGAGTGCGAACGTAATAATAACTCATGGTCTGCCTAAGCCCCTTGAAATTGCTTTATAATGTTGGAAAATGTGAAGGCATGAATTATTATTGTAACTTATCACTGCAAAGGAAATGCACCAATTGTTTACTTGTATAGACAGTAAAGACGTGTGTCTATGCACAATCTATTTGGAAATTTAACAGTAATTGTACGAACAATGGTATTTTCATGTAGTTAAAATAACTCTTAATATCATATATGAATTTATTAAATTATTATAAAAGCGTATGTTTATGTTTGAAAAGGTACAGTAAATAAACAAAAGAAGTAATGTATTTTGTCAGCCTTTGTATTTGGCATTTTCACATAATTTTTCGCCTCTAATGGGAGCTGATACACCGCACCACTTCTACATCAGTGATTATTTAAATAACAAACAATTTAATTCTTTAAACGTATATTAAATATTAACGACCCGAGTCACCGGAATATTATGAAATTTCAATAATAAATAAACAAATCAAATTAGTAGAAGTGGAGAATGTAGAAATTGTCATTCTTCGAATTCCAACGAGAATTCTTCAGGTAATTCGACGCTACGCGTTCGCCTAAAAAATTAAGATAATCGCACATTAAATTACCCAAAGTCTAGAATGACCAATGATGAGCATTTGAAAATAACGCATTAAGAACCATATTCACAATCGGACTAATATAGAAGATTATACGAATTAAGCGTAGGATATTTGGTAGACGAAAAAGCATTCCTTGAGCCAATTTAATGTTTTCATTTATTTTTTTTTGTTCCTGCTCCAACAAAAGGCGAACGAGGTGTCGAAAAGACTATAACGTCTCCACGATATTAACAACGGTGACAACGGAAACAGAAGAAACGTTCAGCAGTCTCTCACAGATAATAAAACTGTATTTACGATCTCGGCAATAAACACGACCGTCCAAAAACTAAATTATCACCGAGCGGCTCGCCGTTTGTTTTAGAATGTTCTGTAGTTACGGCACATCGGACACCTTCCATAATCAGCTTTTTTTTCGTGTTCTTTTCATAACAACTCACTCAGTCACAATCGGTCGCCGTTCACGTAATAGCAGTCGATCTGGAAGCCTCCTTAAATGGAAACCAATGAGGAAAAAACAGTTTCTCTTTCAAGGTCGCCTAATGTGCGCGCGTAAGAAAAAAATGTCGCCTTTTAAAGAGCGTGGGCACTTGCCGTGTAGCTCGCGGGATTGAGCCACGTCAAGTCAAAACATATGCATTTGAAGAGAGGCCAATAAACTCCATCGGTAGCCTGGGAATGTTTATATAGATAAGATTCCTATACTTACATACATGGATGTTGTGTTACACGTGTATGTGAAACAAATCTAGAACGCGTCTTATAAAATTTATTTATTTGTAGAAACTCAGAAAATAATGTATCTATATGCATACATTACAAAACATGAAGAAACAATAACATGTATTCACTAGATTTTATCACAATTTGCCATGAAAATATTTCAAAAGTTATTGACAACTTTACACAAATTGTTTTTTTATTTTTCGACATTTACATTTATACAATTTTCTTATGTATTTACAAGAATTTTTTACCAAATAACCTCTGTTGTACAAATAAGCGTATGTCGTACATCGTTAGCCTCATCGATGTGTACTCCACGCGAGTTGTCTTTGATATGGATGGAAGATGGAATTGCGCGTGTCATTTTTCCGATAATCTTCGTTTCCATATTATTTTCTGTAGATATTATGCAGCTGAACAATTTTATTTAGTCCGAACAACTAAAATTGGTTTCATCAATCAAAATCATTACGCGCAGCAAATATTCCAGTGTAGAAATCAACCTTGTTCAAATACTTATCAATGTCGAGTCAGTGAACTTTGGTTTCTATAATTTAATGATTACAATTAATTATTTCCATTTATCATTTATCTTATCGTATTTATCTTACCTATACACTCTATCTGACGTGCAAGAGTACAAGAATTGATCTATCATAAATGAAATAAATAAAAATGATTTGTTCTTCTGGACTCGTTTCGCAATTTCAAAATTGGCAAACTTGGATTGCGTGTTTAGTAACACTTAAACTTAACGAAAAGTCCGAGTTGTAGGTTTTCTATCATGGCTATCACATCGGAGTTGTTTTCATAAAATTGTAAGTGTCTAATTACATACGTTCTCATTACAGAAAATAATTAGAATTAGAATGATTAAGGGCAAAATTTCGTGAAATAATGAAAACAATAGAAGAGATGTTGTGTTATTGTTGCTTCGGCACTTAATAAATAAGGATATTAGTAAGCAAGCGTCGCTCATTAAAACATTCACCTATAGCGGATGTGTTTTGTTGTGTGAGGTCGTTTAAAATTCACGGAACAAGTATGAAAAAAGAACTTCTCGTGTTAGTTTATTTATCACCGAATAACGGTCTTGAAGGTCTGGGTCCTTCAACTCGCTTCCTTCCTTCCTTGCGCATGAAAACAGAACGCACCACTTGCTACTGCTTTATGCTATTATTATATTGACGCCAAAATTGCTTGCTTTTAAATTTTTAAATACGTTACAAGAAAAAGACACCACATTTAATCTTTACGTAGATTACAAATTGTAACTCGATTACAAAGACATCGATCGTTCCTCAATAAAATCTTAATTACGATAGTTTAGATGAAAAGAGATTCTCAATTTTTGCGATTTAATACAAGTTTCCAATTTTAATAGGAAACTTATCACAATGGCATAACTTAGACTGCAAACAAAAACTAATGTATGAGAAGTCATTTGCTAGACACCTAAACGATATTGGAAGACATTCGATGACATATAACTTCTCTTTTAGCGAAACAATGAAGGACTTAAAGTGAAATTAATTGTTTTTTATCACGGCTGGGTGGACTTTTTTTTATTACTCGATACGTTATGGAATACGACATTACCAGCGACTTGTATTATTTACATACAACGAACTAATAAAATGAATACACTGTAAGCAAGTACTATAATCTTCACAATCTTGCACATCCGCGAAATAAAAAATGTAATGAAATTACATATTTGCACATGTCGCAATCACAACTACGACACTGCGCCCATGTTTCATAACAAATTGCGAGTACATTGACTGTGTTCCTAATTACATTTGCACAATTCGTAGTGGCTAAACTTCAGCATTGTTTATACAGTACCGTTCGCTGTGTCGACATAGGTAAACTGTAATGTAGCATGAATACTTTTTTCACAGTTATGGCAAATATTCTAATTAACGAATTACTGCGAATATCTCAGTTTGTTTTGTACAAGTTAATCGGTTATGTAATTTTGCGAGATTATTAAAGTAAACTGACAGTGTGCGCGTCGTTCGTCCGAAGTTTTTAACACTATTTGTCCGTCCAATAAACCAAATTAAGTCGATTGTGAATTGTAAGTGGGTTTAAATTAGACATGGCTTCCTAGAGTAATGCATGCAATCATTCCTAACGAGTTATTGAATTGATTGTATGTACAACACAGTTGAACACATTTCACACGTGTAAATTATCGCGCGTTAAAAAAATTTGCATCTACTCTTTAAAATTGCAAAGGTCGACCTTGCTCCATTGTAGTTCGACAACAGGTGTCGATAATTAATAACACTACATTAATAGAACTGCCGGTAATGCAGACGGTAATTCGTAAGCATTTTATATCTTTACATAATCATCATCTGGCATGAAAGAGAACTAAATACAAACAAATACTGTTTAAAAAGTGCTTAATGTTATACGAAGTTGGGTTGAGATTCTCTTGCTGGGATTCGATTTGTTTTTCGATAGTTTTTCAGCTCATCATTCAGACTTCTCTTTCTGCCATGTTTGCTTATTTTTCAACAAAATAAAATTCAAAGCAGCCACGCTTTACTATGATTAATAGACACAGAATCAGTGCATGTATCAAGAAGGTTTGTTTGAAAATATTTTTTTAGTGCAATTTCCAAAATTTCCGACCCGTAACGTAACGATTTCTTTGTAAATGAAGTTATTGAAGCCTTAGAATGAAGCGCGTTTTTTCAACATATTCCCTTCAATGTAATGGAAACACTGCTATTTCGTCATAGATTCTCAAACTACTGCTCCGTTTTCAGCAACGAAATTTTCGTCCGACACCAACAGTTTTCCAGAAAGGAAAACTTTGAATTTGGAGAATAAGTGAAAGTGACTTTCGACCAGATCGGTGAAAAGAGTGTAGATAGAGCACAAGCTGAAATCTCGAATGATCCTATTATTCGCAAACAACTTAACTAGTTTGAGAAGGCGAGTTGGCGCGAACAAAGATACTTTTTCCGTACCAACCCAATGTCGTTTTTCAGAAATTGCTTTCTCTCACTTCTTTAGTAGAAGACCGTAACAAGCTTCTTTAAAAGCTCGGTCCTTTGTTGAATGGTTAATGAGAATATTATGTCCTTCGTTTGTCAAAAATTAACCAATGTTTTCTTAACCGAATTTACTTAACCGCCAAGTTTTTCCGAAAGATGACGCTAGCAATCGAGTTTCGCTTCTAGCCAACGGCTCATCCTCTTATGTAAATTTTGTTAATATAATATTTGCATTTAGTAGTCCCTAATTACATTTCACTTTCGTTACTGCACACGAAGTAAGTAGAAACAATACCCCGTGATGAAATTCCATTTTCTATTTACAACACGCTCATTATCTTCCTTTTTTTTGTGTCTCCTAATGCGTATAACCCATACGAACAAGTTCAATTAGTCGCGTGTGTCTCGTAAGCGACTGCAATCGCGCGAGAACAACTGCTATCACAAGTCGAGTGCGCCGCCAGATGACGTGATCTATTGTTCTCGGCGCGAAACGAAGACAAAAGATAACTGTCGCCTATGCAAATTCGATTCGTGTTTCTCGGCCTCCTAGATGCATTTCTAATCTGGTTTCATGGTCCGAATTATTCATTACGCAATCGTTTCTAACTAAGCTCGTGTATTCTCTAGTGTCGAAAGCTATATATTGTATTATTTGGTACAGTTCATAGTATGTGCGAATATTATTGGAATCTTGCTTGTATGATTAAAGTCTATCTAATGACTTGCCACTAATGTCGGCGAGCAAATACCTTCATTTGCATTGTTATGAAGCCCTAACTCTGATATACATATATTCGAGGCCAATTAATATGAACAATCACGAAACTCTTTTAAATTGGTACGTGGGGTCGCATATAGAAGAACTTCCTCTGGTTTTTAAAACCATTGACGTATATTGTGCGGTCGCATTCAAATACTTTTGTAATAATACTTTAAAGGAATTTTTTATTAATTTTTTTAGATGAATTGTATTTTTAAAAAATCGCAAAATGTACCAAAACCGAGTTTCTAATTCTTTTTGGCGTATCGCTTGGTTTTATTTCCTAATTTGCAAATTTCGAACTCAAATTTTTTGGGAAATTATGTGAAAGATTAATGTTTAACGAAAAATAACATCCGAAACCGGTTTACACAAATATACTTTTTTTCTGCGTCTACAAGACTATCTGTTGTTATTTCGTCGTACCATTTCTTTTGCTGCATATTTTTCCATCATATCATCTTGACATACATTTTGATGGCACTCATACAACGACATCCACGCATATACACATGTGCTTGTGTACATCTACACATAAATACATATACAAGAAGACACGTACTTAGAACTCGCAAAAGAAAATTATTTCGTCGCTTATGGAATGGCTGCAAGAGGGAAGAATCACTTAAGCACCAATTAGAAAAAGAACTACTTTCTACAATACTCCAATCCGACACAAAGCCTTCTTGATGACTAGTGAGGCGCAACAATCACAAATGGATCTTGACGAAGCGTCGTAATGAAGACAATATTGTTTCCTGTTCGACCGTACGTGATGGCAGTTGAGGTGACTTTAGTCCGCAAATATACAGGGTTAGGCAAATGTGTGGATGCACTCGAATATATATGATACGGCTACCTAGATTTTATTAAAACTTTTTACATTTAAGTAAATGCCAACAATTTAAGTGGAAATGATGTTTGTTAACTTTTATTTCAAATGGAGCAAAAAAAAAAAACTCGTAACATTCATTGTTTCACGACGACCACTTTAAAAAGAACGCGAGACAAAATTTGGCTCTATGAATTTTTTATAATTTTCATACTGGAAGAGGAGATGTTAAACATCTTCATTTATTCCGAAAAAGACATCATTGCTGAAACTTTTTGAATGTACCATATCTTTGTATATAACGCACTAAAATCAATAACATTAAGCAGAAAAAGAAACCGACGAACAAAATTTTATTAGTTCCCTTCTAATGTACTTTTTTACAATGTATTTTTACATTTATTACATACACATTTGCATACAGATTTATCCTCAGTTTCTTTTTATAGTAAGACAATCGTCCATTCTACTTCTATGAATGGATACGGACGAGCTCATAATATTCATGATGATAAATACGTTCGTATTTTTATACGTACCATTATGTGTTTGTAAATGATAAACAATTTACAGCGAAGGTCGAGCTATTATTTGGAAACACATACATAAATGCACATGCACGTGAACTTCTGAACAAGTGTGCAATATGCTACTGTAATAATGATAAGAACTGAATAGAGGGCTGTGATAAATTCAATAAATGTGACAGTTGGCAATGTGCAGATAACAACTGGGTTATGGTATTTGGTCAATGCCGGAAAGATTAATTTATATTACACAGACTCCCCAAGGTTCTGGAACATTTAAGAACCATAAATAAATGAACGAATCGCACGATGGATGTTATTTTAGACGGCATAAAAGAACACATTTCCTTAATATAGAACACACGCGAATTTTATTGATTGCCGCACACGTTTCTGTTGGCTACGCGTTTTATCAATATTAAAGCGCCTTGTCGCAGACAGTGTTAAGTAACTTTTATGATGCACCCAACACTGAAAGCAAAACATTACGGTCGCAAAATGTTTTTAGTTCTTTCATTTTCTCGATACGTTTGCAATATTTCCTATATTATGGCAGATCATTGAAAATATGGCCAATAAATAATTTAGGACGCCTATAATAATCTTTATTTAGATTTGAATTTGGGAGCTAATCCTTTCTTTTGTCTCTACATATGGTCGTATTTACTACACAATTACATGTTATCTAATAATTAAATTTCTCTTTTAATCTTTCTATCCATTGTTTCTATTATTTTTGGCGAGTACTTGCATTATGTTGCAGATTCTTTTCAGTGTCTGCTATTATTGCCATATCATTTTCAAATAGTAGTTCTGTAAGTGTACACATGCTACACTTTCCAAAAACCTAGTTGTAGTGAATTCATTCTTAGATTTACCGTCTTTATCGCCTCATCTATTATACACGCAAACCGTATTGAAACATACCCTTTAACGAACAATTCTAGGTACTTATAACCTGTAATTAAAGCACAGTGAATGATAAAATAGGGAAAGTGAAAGTAGGCGAAATATATAACAGTTTGAAAATAACATTTTTTTAAAGTGAAGTGTTTAAGGAAGTTAAAAAACCGCTTGTACAAAAGATAGTGTCGTCAACATTGTTATGCAATAGTGAAACATGGACGCTTACAAATAGAAACAGAAACAGAATCAATCGATCGGAAATTAAGTTCCGAAGAAAAATGCAGAGTATATAGATGGAAATTAAGTCTTCAAAGAACAATTAAAGCGGAGCTGGAGAGATAAGTATCCATTAGTAGAACGTGAAAGAGCTAGTCCAAAAAAGAAAAGAGTGGAGAAAGAAGGTAAACTCAGCTAAAAATCGTCTTACACCTTACGGTAGAAAGACTTTGGATTGTTTTTAGCAAGTATTTGAAATCATTTAGCAATTCTAATTGTTATTCTTCTATGTTGATAATATGGGTTGTCGAATATACCCATGTAAATGTTTAAAAATATTCATCAGTCCTGAAGAACGTGTTTGCTGCTCACAGTTTTAACTTGATCGATATTTAGGTCATAAATTTTGACATTACATAAAATATAAGAAGAATAATAAGAATTTTTATAGTGTGTTAAAGTTTAGTTTACTTCAAAGACATGAAGACGCTACTGTGCTTTGAAATAATTATTATGTACAATTGTAAATTAATAAACGTAATCAATTCTCTTTAATGCATATTTTCAAATACGAACATAGATGTAGTATTAAAGACGTATTATCTAATTGAAATAATAACCTGAAAACTATATTCTATAATGCGTGATTTAATTTGATAATTCTCGTCTTCGAAACATGTTGTTCTGTATCAGAATACATATGCCATCGACGACTAGCTTAAAAACCAACATTGTACATAAATAATAGATTGTATATTAACAAAAATAACAATAGGAAATGATCTTTCTTTTTTTGGCTGCTCCCACAGCGTCAGTTACATCACTTTATGCTATGTTTGGATTGTCTTCCTATACAGACACACATGTCCCCATGCATATGTATAATATGTACATATGTTAGGATGCAAGAGACGTACAAAAACTACATGACGGTTTGTTTTTATTTTGTCTTGCGTAAAAGTAGTGAGGTGTGGGGTCTTGCAGACTACGCGCCAGATGTGTGAGAATGCGCGCCCAAATTAGATTTTGTTGTAGTTGGATGGACGGTATAGCGGCGTTCATTTTAACGGAAATAAACTGTAAACTGTAAAAGCACTAATTAGGTTTACACGTGTCTTCGGCATGTGAGGATACGTGAAAATACGAGACAGATTGAACGAACACCATATTCAGCAGTTATATAATCTCGAGTTAATATGTACGATAATCTAAATGGAATAATATCATTTACATAAACACGTACCACATCGTTAACAACAATAACCAATAGGATACCTCTTTAAGATCGTAAAAGAGAGAAAAAATATACGTCAAAGAAAGTTTGAATTCTCCTCGCAGCTTTGATAAAATTTATTTACGATACGCCAAACTATAATATTTTTTTACCAAACAGTTTTTTTTTCTTCGTCGTATACATTTATTCAAAGGCGAAAAGACAAAGATACAGATAGTAAATAGAAATACCTGGATACAAATTATGCATAATGCATGGACGCGTTACGCCCATGTTGGAAACAAAAGCGAAACGGAACGTCCCTAGAATCAGGCCCGCTTGATTACAGAAACGATTTCGAAACTTTCGAAGCGCACCGATGCGCCGCAAAGGGTTACCGCTAACGAATTACCATGAAGATCAGACACTTATTACGGTGCGCTCGGTTTGTGAGCGGAATGAAGAAGAGGATGTTATTAATGTTAGACTCGTAAGAGCGATTTAGGAATATATAAAGCATAAACTAGCGGGGATGCACAGTTTGAACATAGAAACCGAACGAGGAGAAATGTGAAACTGATATTCAATCGGCGGAAAATTTCGTCTTAAAATAGTTTGGTATTCAAACATTGTTTTCTTTGATGTAATTACAGTAATCGCAAGCCTAAATCTTACAAATTAAAAATATAAAATGTATTTAATTTTTCTACATACAGACTTAAAGAAAATTTTCGCGATAATAATTTGGATTTTCGGAGCTTCTGGACTCTCGTTGTGAAATTTAACTTTCAAAAATTTCACAACTTTGAGCTCTCGGCAAATTCATTGTCATCTTCAGCACATTACTTAATTTGCATGCATTTAAATAATTTCCTAACGTTTTCGAGACATCGCTAGAGTTCTGAGCCCTATGGTATTATCACCTGCCATCTTTTGAGATAAGTCTGACACTGGTTTTCAGCTTACCAGATAATAACAGTTAAGATTCCGTTAGAATATTAGGACAAGCGGCGATCCTTCTCAGGGTACATCTCACGTACGACCAAGAACTCTAGAAACCATATCTCATGTACTGAAAAATGTTATTCACGATTTCGATGTCTAACATAAGCACATTTTTTTCGATTTTTCTATTTCTCATTATCCAATAAATCTGACCATTCCACAGTTTTGTCTACATGTACATATGTGCCTTTAATAAATGCTAAAAAGTATCTGCATGGGACATAACATTTTATTTGTTAAAATTCCCATGAAATCAATATCGATTAAATGTACATTTCTATATTTAATCTCGTACAACTGCTAACTATTATTTTATTTTGCATTGTTACCAGCTTATCAAAGATCACTGATATATGTACATGTACAATATATAAATAAACTTGAAATGTCAAATTCGTTTCTTGTTCGAGTGTTTACTTAAAAATTTACGCATATGTGGACGTGTGTGTTTGTTGTCGTTGGCGAGATTGATGTAACTTTATCAATTCTGTTCGACCTCGTACTATTTTGGCTGTCCCCAATTTTTTATCCAGCCGATCATCTCTATTAAATTTATGTTCTCCATTACACTCACATGTACGGTTTGTTTCTAAAACGACTCGAATGATTTATTTGATAACAAATACATTTGGCCGAAGTCGTTCCAGTATTCATAAATGCTAAACGACAAGGAAGAAATTTAAATCAATATTTGATCATTTTATGAAAGCGTAAAATGTACACCGGGAACTTGCGTTTAGACAACACGTGCGCTAGAACAAACACAACCGCATTGTACTGAGTAAAAGCATTTTAATTATAAGCTCTTTCACTTTTTTACATATAAATACGCACATACGTACATGCGTCTGTGGCACGAACCTAAATACCTATTTTCACACATCCACTAATTTTAATTTCGTGTGAACACCCACGTATGTGTTTATACTGTCAACTGTGGGAAATCGAAGCGACAGTCCGCCGTCGAAGATTTATAAGATAATTTCGATGAGAGTTAAAAATCGCCATCCCTATCGAATACATTTCATTTCCCCGCAGATAACGTCTATTCCACACGTGCTCCCAAGGGGTTACATGCGGAGAGATACCCCCGGCATACTGAGAAAACTCATCTAATGTAATTTTGAGGTTATCTTCATTGATTTTTTCCAGCAGTAGACAGTGACGTATAATGCGTTATGTTAAGAAATCCGATATGAAATTTGGCGGAGTAACGCGTTCTACTTTATTACTTGTGCTCGCAATAAAGTATCTCCATTTTCTCTTCGAGATTTTCAGCTTGCACTTATTTTTATATAATACTTACCATTTTTATTAAACGAATCGTATTCATTCAAATACGCTGTATGAAATGAATATGATACGCCATGAAGTCGAAACCTTTTTTAGTTTAATATTTAAAATGTATCGTTATTTGGACTGTAACTGATGCAAGAAATCCTACGTTTTGGCAGTTCCGTCACAACTGCCATTGAAAGTAAAACTACCATCATCAAGACGAACGGAAGAACACTTTGCGCTAACTAAGATAGTTTAAAGTTATTTGAATTGTGATTAAAAATAGCAAAGGTCACAGACGAGCAGTATAATACGAGGGCGGTTCAGTAATAATGAGCCTGGCGAAGAAAGACGGCACTTTTTTATTAGTGTTCTAACCAGCGACAGATTAGCTCCAGAAGATTGCAACCATCGGAGCCAGGACTCGACTGATGTCTTAAAGACATTAGAAAGCTAAATAAAGAAATACGTGCGAATTAAGCATCGACACAAACTGCGCTCTAAAGATGACAGCGAATTTGGTGGAAGCTCGTCATCCCGACATCACAAATTATTGCCACGAAAATTGTTTTTGAATTTTTGAAGTTGAATTTGATGGATATTATATTTGAATTTTTGAACGAGGCCATTCTCTCGTCCAAGGATTTAAAAATAATCAATAATTATCGAGCCTGGCGAAAGAGAGCAACGTAAAAATATTAGCTGTTTTTGAACCTTGCAGTCTTTCAAAGTTTGCGTCCACTCCGATCGTAAGAATGGATGCTTGTTATTTGTTGTAGTTTGCTTTGAAGCATGATGATGAGAAATGAAGTATAGATGAGTGATTCAGTTCTTACTTTCAAAGAACCACCAGTGCGAACAATCACCCATTTCAATGCGATCAATTTAGAGAAGCGAGGACAAGATTTTCAGCGCCGTATAATAACGACTAATAAAATCTGAATACACGATTATGTCATTAAATTTGAATGTCGATGGACTGAGTATAACGATTTACAAAGTTAAAAAAAACATTTTTAAAGGCCCCGTTTTTTATTACAGGCATAAATATGTACGTATATGCTATTACTTTTAATCCGTATACTTTAAAGACAGTTCATAAATGCTACAAATACATAACTTTTACAAATTTCAATGTAACAAATAAGGCATGGGAAATTAGAAACTTGAACACGGACAAATTGCAGCGGCCACTTAAATAAAAACCATTTATTAATTATGTAAAAACTGCTGCGTTTGTTCACAATAATCGCTGTATGAAAAAATATACAACAAAAAAGCGAGTCCGGATTAAGTAAAAGTTTAAACAATAATAATTAAGGTTACAAAATTTTATTTTGCAATTATTTAAGCAACCAGTAATTTAATGTTTTATAACATTATTACCGGTAATATTTTTCGTTTAAGCCACTGTGTTATTATTTTCTTCTTATTCTTATTTTCTTCTTGCAATTATCACCACTATAATTACAATAAGACAAATAATTTCCTAAACCTAGACGTACGCGCGCGCTCTATTAATCCATATCCATTAAGTGGACTGTGTTATCGCTTTTTTTTTCCTTTAATGATGTCGAAAAATTATTGCTTAATTACATTATTTGGTGTCCTAACTCCGAAATAGGCAGGCGCAAGGTCAACTTATACAACGGTAAAGTCAAACACTCCCATGTTTCGTTCTTTAAAATTGCGAATTTCGCAAAGGTTACGAAAGTGTTTCTTTCTTTCGTTTTCAGTTTGGATTGATCAGGAACGACCGATCGAGATATGTATATACAAGTGTGCATACATATGTATACAAGACTGCAATTTACGATTGCAATGTCGCGAAAAGCAATTATATGTGCAAATGTCATTCATTTAATATATTGTATACATGTATATATATATCGCTGAGTATGAGGATCACGTCTTGTTTATTTAGACGTCAAAGGATGTTGAAGCGATTTTAGTATGTACGCGAGGAATGCATTGGCGCCACAATTTAAAAAGAAAAAGAAACGCAACGGACACAAGAGTGAATTAAATAAATAATTTCAAATTAAAACCTTTAATTAAAGATATATATATGCAGCAAAGGTAATACACGTTGGTTTTCTAAAAAAACATAAAGTTTTTCAATTCCACGGCCCATCTTTGAACGGCTATTATGTGTACAACGTCTTTTCTAAAACCAGTACGTAAATATTCCAAATCGCAACTGATGCCTTGTTTCCCTTTTCAGATTTAAACGAAAAATAGTTTTTAATGAGAATTTGAAAGATGACAAACATCTTCTTGATTTGCAAGCACAGTACGTATTAGCGGCTGCGTGAAATATTATTGCAAGTGTGGGTGTGTAATAATTGCTACCCTAATAATTAATTGTTCGCTTTTTCTTTCAAAACGAAGACGAAACAATAATTACAAATTCTAGATTTATTAAGCTTAATCGCCACTTAGTCTGTGTGACTTGCTTTTCAAATATTCGAACGTATCGTGTACGTGTAAATTGTATCGTTTGGATTTTATCGATGCAAATTTATGAATTAAATTTACATCCTCAGTCTCCATCATTTATTGCGCCATAATGAGATAAACATAAATATTAAATTATGTAATCGACTAATTATCTAATTAATAAAACGAAATATCACCAACACACTAGACACAACTTGAATTGTAATTTTTGAAATGAAATAAATAAGTTCTTTATAATTCCACGTTCCCTTGAAAGCTCTTAGCTTCAAGTGGCAAATACCATAATCCCTGTTAATGAAATTAAACAATCCCATATTTAAAATACATAAATTCTTGAGAAATTTATTTCGATTTTCTCTTTAACCGGGCACTACCCCGTATATTTTAAAATAAAGAAGCTATGAATCACATGTTCACCGTTCCTAAAATTAGTCTTACCATTGTTTTGAAATGGTAATGTCGAGGTGCTCCACGGCCATTGTTAATTTGTACAGTAACTGACTCGGACCACTGGCCATAAAATCGTTCGACAATTTCGTCAAAAATTTCAATTCCCGAAGCGTTTACGGCGCACACACATACATACATACATACGTACGTATTGTATACGCCTGCATATAACCAGTGAAATGACCCAGAAGCGGAACAATACGTAATTTAAATCTCACCTCCTTTTACACGATTTTCAAATTATCTTCGGGCCGTGTGGATGGTGTGTGAATTAAATAGATATATCTGCGGGTGGAATGTGGTAACCGACTTGGCGTAAATTAGCCGTAAATGTGTGCGATTTGCCGGCTTTAAAAAGCAAACGAAGTGTTAAACGAATCGCGTCCAGATATAAATGACGATAATATGAATATTTATGAATTATGTAAATGTCGGTAATGTAATGTAATATTAAATTTGAAATGTAAAAGAGCGAATCCATTAACGTAAAAGATCTTGTGACACACACATACATAATACGTATGCGAACGTACATAGTTCACAGGCGAAAGACTGCTTGCTATTTAGATGATCATTCTCTTAAGTGTCGCAATCCACTTACATATTCCTATTTTCTGTATTTAAGTTTTTTGTGAAAAGTATTTATTCAAAGTGAAAATGAATCGTGTGACGAAACAGAGATTATATAATTATTTTAGAGGTACATACATACACTTAGAAAGTACTATTATTTCTGCAAAGCATTTCGAAAAATTATGGGCTCTAACATAATGGCTGTAATAAAAGCAATAAGTAACTTGCCTCTTAATACAGCTTGAATATAACGACTTTTAAAATGAATTAAATGTGAAAAAACACCGTGAAGATCAACTCAAATCCAAAACGAAAATTATTCCGAATTACCAGTTGCCACTGTGCATGTCGAATTGATTCCACTTCTAAAATGTTTACAATGAGGCACACAATTTTCATTAACAAAAATTGCTTTCAAAAATGAAGGAGCTCGTTTTCAACAAGCAGTTAAGGTTAATGTAATCCCTTTCCACAATAGTTCATATTCTGTATACATATTTCGACAACTAAGTTGTTATCCCAGAGCGTCGTATCCGGAACAACGGCAAGACTTGCACAGAAACAAAGTCCGCACCAGACTTACACCGTCGAAAGCCAAACACACACACACCGGTGGTTCCACGTGCAACACTGTTTAAGTGTTTGCTGCTGATGACAACTTAGTTGCCGAAATATGTATACAGAATACGAAAACTAATTTGGAAAGGGGTTATATTAACCTTAATTGATTAATTTAGTCAATCACAGTCTCCATTCAAATTTACTATTTTTTCAACCGAAAAATTCCTATGTAGTTATAAAAACAACGTAACCTGATCTGTCAAAGGTGCCACTTAACTCGTTTGTACTTTGAAGTAAACAAAATTCATAGTTTTCTAAAGTAGTAATGAGCATATACTACGGCTTATATCCTTTTGAATTACCTGCAATACTTTATAATTAGCAACAAATTGCTGCAACTATAACTTTGTATATAAACTGGAAGGTTATATTCCGAAACTTCGGGATTGAAATCCTTTCCCATTAAAATTATTTACAAGTTGCGCAAGAACTAATTTTCGAACACACCTGCTTGCTTAAAAAATATTGTTTTGCATCAGACGATACATTTGGTACACATTTGACTTCCAAACTTTGAATTCAGATAACGATTTTCGATGACCAATTTACAGTTTTACACGAAGAATAACGCATTCTAAAAGCAATTTGTTACTTTATATTCAGCGAGTTTATAAAAGTGTATATTTTGTAAACATCGCCGTTAAGTTCTCCACACTATTCGTTAAACTGTAATAAATTTTCTCTTGATGGAGTGTTATTTACAAGCGTTCGATAGTTTTACTTAACAATTAAACTCTCTAGTTGAAATGACATGTGTAAATAGCACATGTATATTTGTGTTTATAGACACACACATATTCACATAGGCATTATTATTTGTCCAAACTGCAGCTGTAACAAATGTAATTTTGCATAACGTCTGATAAATTTAATATAAAATGTATATGCAAGTAAATGTATGTAAATATTTTTAAACGAATTGAAGTGTTTTCAGTATGCAAAAGACGTCGGGGAAAAAATATTTGCAAGTAAATTGTTTTTGTCATTGCAGAGGTACTTTTTCTTTACTTACTGTATTTGCAACCGTTTTCTTTTTCACCGATAAACGTGAAGGCTTTTATGTTATTTTTGTGAACTTTTCTTGCCAATTATATTGTCTTATTTTTAGATACATTTTCACAGCAAAATAAAATACACTACTATTTTTCTAAATTCATTTCCTATTTGTCTTAAAACAAATATTGAACGTGCGGTTTATCTAATTAAAAGGAAAAACGTAGACAAAAAATTAGAGACATTGGATCTGCAAAAACAAATACGAAACTTTCTATTCGGTTTTTTTTCATCATTCCCAATCAACTTTGTTTATGTATACTATGCTAACATAATAATTATCTCCATTATCAAGATGACAGGTACAATTTACAGTAAATAAAAAAGCCGACAACGTATAAAGGAAACAATTGCTCGCGGCCAATTATTTCAATTAGAAATAAAAAAGAATAAACACTCCGCATACTTGAGCGATAATAATCCTAATCAGATTACTTACCTACGCTGTAAAGTCCTAGAACGCGATATGGAAACAGGGTCATTTGGGATTGTTTTCAATTCGTTGCTAATAGATGTCACTCTTTAAGGAACAAGTAAGCACCTGGCGACGCTATTAATGCAGATATTAATACAATGGATTACCAAAAGAATTACATAATTTGATCGTTTTTGCAGCTTTTCTCGATGAGTCGACAGGGAGGTTAATTTGATCGGACACGGAATTTGCGAAATATCTTTTACTTCGTTTGTTATTGTCGGTGAATTAGAAAGTAATTTTATTTACTTTTCGACTTGCGCAAAATGTCCATTTAATTTCTTAGGAGGAGGAGAACGATTATCTTTAAAGGATTTAGATCGTAATTTGGGAAATTTAAATTTTACATGGGCGGCTATCTGAATTTGGATAAGACAGAAAACAGAAATTACACCCACTGCATCATTCTTTAGAGTCAAAGGGGGTCGATCAATTGGAGTTTATGTTCTGTTACTTCGTCGAAACGTCACGTCACGTCACGCACACATAAAAATTCGCAAATACATAAAAAGTTTACATTTTCCTTTTTAATACATAGTTCTTTTATGTATTTGTACATTAACGACATAATTAAATTTTAAGGTTATCGTATTGTACAATAACGAAGAAAACATTTATTTACTGGTTGAATTTTTAACGGCAATCGTAAACACCATATCTGAAACGCTGCATTAATAACTTTAGATGTTAATGATTTGTTTTATGTTTGTTAGTAAAAAAATTACTAAAAGGCGAGATAAAGAGAAATTAAAACGTTTTGATTTAAAATTTTCTAAATTGCCGGGCCCGAGAAAACCAATATGACAAATAAGTTTGTCCCACCTATTCGAAAATAATGAAAATTTCACTTCATAAAAAAACGATTATTCACATAACTTGTACGTGATTTGTAAATTTTATTTTTCATTCTTACGTAACTTAATGCATATTTATATATTCTTCAACATCACGATCCACACGGCGGTGGCATTCGGCGCATTAACTCTATTCAAAACGGCAAACGCCACGCATCCGCATCTTCCAACACTATCCCATCGTTAAAGGCCATTCTACTTCGCTCTGTTCACGTGTGCACCTTATTGTTTTGTTTTTCCAATGTAAACAAGTGAAACCCAGTCATCTGTTATGATGTCACCTGCAGAGTAATTGTCATATTGTTCGCACACGATCAAGGTCCCGTACCTAAAATAATACCGACCGCCTTGATGATCGCTTTTGAAAAGACGAACGGACGGACAAAAATGGTCATCGGTGTAAAGTTTGTAATCTATTTTGAACTGACGGACGTGAGAGAGTGAGTTTTATCTTCGATGGCGACGTGAAAAATTGAAGATAGATGGCCTGATTTCAGTGACTTAAAGATTCGTCAGATAGTTAAAGTATGTCTCGATTATAGAATTTATTTCTAACTTCCTTTCAAATTAAAGTACCTTTTTAAAATGAATTTAGGTAAACACCTTATGTCATTAGAAAAAAAAAATGAAAATATAAAGATAATGACACAATATCATTAAGTAATCCTACCTTAAATAACAATACTTATTCAGATAAGTTAATGATCTCCAGAGGTGTCCCGCAGGGTAGTATTCTTGGACCCATTTTATTTCTATTGTATTTTAATGATATCCATTATCTCGATCATGGACCTAATAAGCAATGCATCACAATTAATTATGCCGACGATACTACGCTTTTGGTCACAGGCGACTCATTAAATCAGGTAATTGATAGCGTTGATTCTGTATTGGGAACAGGTCAGGACTGGCTAGCACATAATAACCTGTATGTAAATGAATCGAAGACGAGTATAATACTGTTCAGATGCAATACCTTTTCTGAATTTCCCGACAATGTGGAACTGGGTGATTCCTTATATCCCGTACACAATAGTGTTCGTTTGTTGGGAGTTACGGTTGATCAATTTATAAAATGGAAAGATCATATCCATGATTTATCTAAAGTCCTTTCAAATGTATGTTTTGGAGTTCGTCGCTTGAGGAAACTCGTTGGTGAACAGACGTTACGTATGATATACTTTGGATGCTTTTATTCCAGAGTAAGGTATGGCATCGCTGTTTGGGGTAGTAGTACTGATATGAATCGTATTTTCGTAACACAAAAAAGAATTCTCAGAATAATATATAACTTGAATTTTAATCAATAATGTAGGGGCATATTAAGAAAACATTTTTTGTTAACTATTTTTGGAATTTATATATTCGAGGTCCTACTTTTTGCCTACAAACATAAAGACCTGTTTGAAGAATACAGCGCTGTTCAAGATTATTCCACAAGGCATAAAACTAATTACTATTATCCCAAACACCGCCTGACGCTGATAGAGAGTGGACTGCGCTACTCTTCCATTAAATTTTTTAATAGTTTACCGGAATCATTAAAAGAAATTAAGATATTCTCAATATTTAAAAAAAGAGTTCGTGATTTCTTAATTGACATAGAACCATACAGTATATTTGAATATATAAATCGTGGTTCTCTTCAGCAAGAATATGATGTGAAAGAATATGTTTTAACACATATGTAATGTATTGTATCTGTCATGACGTTTGCATTTTCTTTCTTTCTTTGTACAATTAATTGCAATAAAGTTATTATTATTATTATTATCGTGCATTGATGATTTAGTTCAGTTACGATAAGTTATAAACGAACATAGTTATTTACCCATTAAAAGTGTTTTTACTTGAACCCGATGAAGAGAATTAATAAATAGATTTACATAAACTGTGGGAATACAATATTGACATTAGATCGCATCACCCTAATATTCACCCCGTTTTATTTTTGTTACAGCATGCAAATGCCGTCAAAGCTCAGGCGGCCGAATACGTTCAAAAGAAGCAAGCGAAAAAAGTCATGACCAGATCGATCACTGGCTCGTTGGCTCAGGCCCAAACTTTACAAGAAATTGCAGATGTGAAATACTTTTCCAGCGCAAAAGCCGGCACATTTTTTGCTAGGTAAGCTGAACATATGAAATATAGGGAAAAAATCGCAGGATTAACGATGAGAAATCAAAGCGAATTTTTTAAGTAGGAAAAATATATATTTTTTTGTGTGAGAAAGATAAAATAGGCATACATGGTTTCTAGAACGTACACCTATTAAAACGATATTAAATTAAGCATTATGTTTTCTTCCATTAGTCAATACAAATATTTACGTTCCACACAATCTGATGAACAATAATATATTTCTAGAAAAAAAAAGTTGTGTACAATCCAATTATATCATCCAATGAAATATTTGCTTTTTTGTTTACAAATGTACAGATTCTCAAAAAATATAAGAAAATTCATTTGCAAAGAGTATATAAAATATGTACTAATTATTTACAGGATTGAGAAGTTATTTATTTCAGTTAGTTACTAAAGACTATTCTTCTTCTTCTTCTTCGTCTTCAATACATTCATTCAATCCTTTATAAATTGCGATTATCCTCTTACCACTCACAAATCTTATCCGATATTAACAATTATTATCCAGACTCGAGATTGTTTGTTTAAAGGCGAAACCCTCTTGAACACGAATATCCCGGGACCAGTCTTCTCTCGGAATAAAACGACGAAATCCGTTCAGATACAATTAGGTTTTATGTCACGTCCGCGGGGAACTCCCGCACCCTCCCTTCTAGACTCTAGATGACGATCCGTACAAGGGTTAAAATAAATTATTTCATGCGCCGGCCTTAATAAAAGAAGATGACAATTGTCGACCAGACGGCGAACTTAAAATTGTCTGTCGTTTCTAACTATACTTTGTTAAATGACACGATGTTAAAAGGCCCGTTGTTTTAGACGAAGTTTCACGTCAGATGATATTTTAAAAGCTTTTGTGCTGTCCGTTAATAAACGGATGGTCTGAATTTAATTTCGTGGTTTCAAAGAGATCAATCTACACAGTCAAAATAGTATTATATCGTGGAAGGTTACAATTCAAACGGATAATACAGGCGAAATTGTTTATTTCGACTGTTTGTTAAACGTTGAGGAAATTGAAATTGACTGTTAAACACTCGCATTGATCTCGTATATTTTTATTTAAAAATAACTATTAAGACAGCAATAACTTTAAATAAGCACAACATGTTTACTTTATTTATTTAAAAGATATCGGTATTACATTTTTAAAATTTTTACCATTACATCATCGCACTTCCAGCATCAACCTTGGCAATATTTTGCTAAAATTTTTACCATTACATCATCGCACTTCCAGCATCAACCTTGGCAATATTTTGCTAAAATTTTTACCATACCTTCTTTATTCCAACAACAGATTGTCCCCAATGTGTGTTTTGGCTTTCGACGGTACAGATCGTGTACGGAATTTGTTTCGTGTGGGTTTTTGCCGTACTTTTACAGTTGCGACACTGTTTAATTATCTGCCGATGATGACAACTTAGTTGTCGGAAGATGTACGTATACAGAATACGAGAATTAATGTGGAAAGTGGTTATTATATATAAATCTTATGTGATTAAGGTTGTCCCTTATTAAAGATTTTCACTAAAAAAAATTCAATGTACGGGTTGTTAATTTTATGTAATTTTGATTGCAGGGACAACGTTTGCAATTTCATTCAATGGTGCAGACAGTCCTTACAAATACTTGAATGCCTCCTGTTCGAATCGGACGACTTAATCTTAAGGAAAAATGAAAAACATGTCATCCTGTGTTTATTAGAAGTCGCCAGAAGAGGGGCGAGGTAAGAACGGAATGCTCTTCATCATTGACAACATTATTTCTTTTAACAACGAATTCAAGAAATAAAAATAAATCCTTTTTTACATTTTTATTCAGATTTGGCATGTTGGCACCTATGCTCGTCCAGATGGAAAGGCAGATAGATAGGGAGATAGCGGCCGATCAACGAGCGCTGGGTCAACACAACGGCAACGAAAACGAAAACGGCCTAGACGACGATAGCGACAGCGAAATGGAAGACGAACAGCTGATGCTGACGTACGGCCCGTTACCCCAGATCGTCACGAACGATCTCAAGAGTTTAGACGAAATGGTGAGTGTTTCGGTGTTTCGTCCGGTCTTGTCTGTTTTATTTGCGGAATATTCGGAATTCCACGGTCTACGATGCGATGCTGGGAATTTAACTTGTACCCGGCCGACCGCGGCGTATTAAGAGAACCACATGACACGTAAAGTTAAGAAAAATTTTTTATCAAATTTCGTATTGATAATGCGATATTTTTTATTCAAGTTTTCATCATGGAAATCCGAAGAATGTTTAATTGTATAAAAATAATGTTTAATTGTATAAAAATAACAAACGAAACGTCGACAGATATACAAGTGACACGGTTCCAGCCCGGAAACCCGGAAACTTATAAAATTTTTGCATCCTATTAAACAACGTGTACATGTATATGGACGCGAATATCGAAACACTTCTCTTATTTTCTTCATTACACGACAATCCAATTGCATGTTAAATTATCTGCAGTAAATAAAATGTCAATCACACTAATTGTAAGCAATGCCATCGGCACGTTATAAATAAATACAAATCTAAATAAAGACCGACTGGTTCACTTGTGATCCGTATCGTTAAGCTTGCCGAGTATTTCTAAACTTAGATGTGCAAGAGAAGAGACACTGTACACAATAAACATGGCATCTGTCTTCGTATAAGTTTATTTATGTATTCTTGAATTTAATCACGGCATCTTCATCGGCTTCAAGAGAATATTAACCAAGTCTGACGCAGGAATCCAAATTAATTTTTGCGGCTAGATTCGCGGAAACTATTACTGAGTAAATTATTTTTCCGATTTGACTCATTTCGTGTGAAATCTAGTAAGTAAGCAGTTATATATAGACGAGGGCGATTCTGACCTACTTAGGCTAATCTATAAAAATACTGATATCGATATTAGATTGCACTGAGTAATTCAATTTGGTAACGCTTTTATTTTATAACATTCGCTTGTATTTTAGAATCAACGTTTCATTATAAGAAATAATAATAATAGATTGTTAACAAAAAAGAATGTTGGATTTAAAAATGATCAAAGGAATATCTAATTTACCATTTTTATTTGAAATTTGTCCCGGAACATTGTTACTTCACCTATTTTGTAGCTATATTAAGAGAGAACTGTTGGTTATTTTCCGCGACAAATACACACGCCCTTGATCTGAGATAGATAGGACTGGTTTCCAAAATCTAATCTATCGAGCATGATGCCCACTGGAGCCATTTACCTCCTACAAACTCTTGCATTATATATTATTACATATAACTACCACCGTCCTACCGGGGGTTTATCGTATTTGCACCCAATAATTTTTATTTTTAATTAAAATGCACGAAGAACAAATAACTTAACTGGCATGAAAATTGCGTAAAATATTAGTAAAGGAAAGTATTATAAAGCTTTCCCCATATTTCATTTCACTAGTGAATACATGTATATTCCCTATATTTATAGAGAATGATTCAATCCAAAATTTATCTTGCAGAAGTATTACTTAAGAACTCAGTTTACTTGGAAACACTTCCCGTTAATTACCGCAATATTGCAATTGATGTAAACCGCAAACACATTACACACTTTTTCACTTTTCTTTAAGTCAATTCTATTGAAGAAAATAATATTTTGTCAGTCCAGTTATCTAACACAAAACAAACTTCTATCGAAAATTATATATGTATATACTACTGTGGGCAAAAAATAGTAAGACTTTGTTCATAATTTTTAAATTCTTAATTTATTCTTCCAAATCTATTTCCTCCCTCTCAAAGTAATCCCCCCTGGCCCCAATACATTTATGCCAACGTTTCTTCCAATTCTCGAAACAGTTGTTAAAGTCAATTTCAGGAATAGCCTTCAATGCGCGTAGCGATTCACGTTTAATGTCTTCAATTGACTCAAAACGGTTTCCCCGGAGCGGTCGTTTGAGTTTGCTGAATAGCCAGAAGTCACACGGAGCACAAGAGTTGTCGGCCCATAATTCTGGCCTCCTTTTCGAATAGTATTGCGCAAACGACGCATAACACTCAAATAGTATTCTTTGTTGACAGTTTGACCGGTCGGAAGGAATTCGGAGTGCACCACAACTCGATAATCGAAGAAAACTGTCAACATAACCTTGATTTTTGACTTGCTTTGACGTGGTTTTTTGGGTTTCGGCTCATCTTTTATACGTTATTCGGCCGATTGATCGTCTGCTTCCGGGTCATAAGCGTAGATCCAAGTCTCATCTCCAGTTATGATGCCTTTCATTTTGTCTTGATAGCCGGAAAGCATTGTTTCACAGACGTCAACGCGACGCTGTTTTTCGAAAAAATTGAGTGATTTTGGAACAAATCGTGCTTTCACTTTTCTTAGGCGACGATGCCAGTAAGGTCTATGACTGTTAGTCGTCGCTTCTCAAGCACCAATTCCTCGATTCTATTGACGTGTTGATCATCAGTTGATGTTGGTGGCCGTCCTGGACGTGGTTCGTCATCAACGCGTTCTCGACACTCTTTGAATAATTTGTACTAATCAAAAACACTTGCTCGCGACAAACAATTATCCACCGAAGGCCTTTTGCAACATTCTGAACGTTTCGGCACCAGAAATTTGATTCCGTACACAAAATTTAATGGAACTTCTTTGTTGAATAATTTCACTCATTGTAAAAATCGCCGAATGCACTTTTTGTACTTCAGAAAGACAAGCGTATACTAAACACTAATGATTATTTTGATGCGACATTTGGCACAGATGTCACTGACAGTCATACCAACCTAGAAAACAAATATTTCGACGAACGGGTTTTCGCGCGAAATTTAAATTAAAAAGTCTTACTATTTTTTGCCCACAGTAGTACATATATAGTGATTCTCAATCAAATTGATCCATTATGTTATTAAAAAAGTAATATGAACAAAACTATCGAAAACGTAAAAAGTTATCGTGAAATTGTTATTTCGTTTTTAATATGTAGCACATATTACAACATATTCTGTAAAATTATTGCAAGAATAACATTGTAGAGCACCTGCAAGTTTACTCCATATAGGGAAATCCCAAATTACAAAGTACACAATACACGGAACAGCTAATTCTGATAATACACCATCTGAATTATAAAAAAAATTAAATTCGAAGTGTCAAATCAGTTAATAAATACGAGCTTCAAGATGATTCAGCATCTGTAAGGCAAATTTTACAAGAAAATAATTACCAAGTGGCTAGGAAAAAGCCCTCCGTCAACGGAAGAAATGTCAAGGAACATATTGTTAACGATTTCGAGGTTTGAAGAAACGTACGATGTATATAGAGACGCAAGCAAGTTTAATGTATTTGGAGAAAATCTAACAAGCGTATGTTATGAAATGATTACATTTTAATGCAAAAAAAGTTGTGGGAATTTTTTGATTTATCAAAAGTAAAAGATTACTAATTCAGAAACACCTGTATATGTATATTTTAAATTTCGATACCATTAATTACCTAATTTTCTCATTTATATAATAAGTGTGGATTTTTTCTGGTATTGCCTTCATACTTTAAATTTTGGCAAACATCAATCACTCACTTCATTTGATTTACACACATAACCAGTCTATCTATTCGTTTCCTTTTGACAAGCTGACCACAAAATTGAAGAGAGATTACGGAATTCACAGTCACTGACACGACGGCAAATCTCCAATTACATTTTCATTTCTCGAACCTTTAAAAGTACGTAATTTAAATATCATTCAATTTCGGCGCGTCGTCATGTTTTGAAATCTAATGGCGAACATCTGACGTAAGAATACCTTTCATAAATCATTTGTATTTCTAGCTTTCAAATTGAGATGATTCGTGCAAAATTGCCGGGCGCGTGGGTGAACAACATTTCAGCAATTAAATTGATAATCGTTTACGTTGGTATTGGTCAGAAAAATATGTGCATACAAAAGTGTATGTGTGTGTGTATGTAGTTAAAAATGTTATTTCTAAAACAGATTGTTATATTGGGTCTGGGAAAAAGTTCGTGGCGTTTTTTCAGTAAAATTCAACTGGTCCCCGCATGGCGCGTGGACGAATTCATTTAAACCGAATATGCTCCATTATTATCGACAATGTTTCGCCATTTTTTTGGTAGATCCATGATCCCATCGGTGAAAAACTTCTGTGGTTTCTGGTCGAAAAACTGAATCAAGTAGTTTTCACAGGCTTCTTTTGAAACCAACTTAATTCCATTGAGAGAGTTCTGCAGAGATCGAAACAGATGATAGTCAGAGGGTGCTATATCCGGACTGTAAGGTGGGTGCATCAAAACTTCCCAACCAAACTCTCTCAATTTTTGACGGGTCATCAAAGAAGTGTGTGGTCGGGCGTTGTCATGATGGAAGACAACACCTTTCCTATTAATCAATTCGGGCCGTTTTCTTTCAATCGCCTGGCGTAATCTCTCTAGTTGTGCACAGTAGAGTTGAGAATCAATCGTCTGACCAGTTGGAAGTAGCTCGTAGTGGACGATTCCCCTCCAGTCCCACCATACACACAGCATCACTTTTTTTGGCGTCAATGTTGGCTTAGCGAACGCTTGTGACGGCTCACCATCCTTTATCCACGATCTTTTACGCTTCCGATTATCGTACGTAATCCATTTTTCATCTCCGGTTATTAAACGTTTCAGAAACGGCTCGATTTCATTCCGTTTCAGCAGCGCATCGCAGATGTTAATTCGGTCAATCATGTTTTTCACGCTCAACTCATGAGGAACCCATACGTCAAGCTTTTTTTTGTAACCAGCTTTGTGTAAATGGTTCAAAACAGTTTTGTGGTCAATGCCTAGCTCCATGCCAATATCGACACTGCTGATATGCTTATCTTGTTGGACTTTTTCAAGAATTTCATCAGATTTTTCAGTGATTGGACGACCGGAGCGTGACTCATCTTTCACATTGAAATTTCCAGAACGAAAGCGAGCGAACCATTTCCGCGC
The DNA here is from genome assembly GCA_031893035.1 of Dermolepida albohirtum. Classification (NCBI taxonomy): domain Eukaryota; kingdom Metazoa; phylum Arthropoda; class Insecta; order Coleoptera; family Scarabaeidae; genus Dermolepida; species Dermolepida albohirtum. The sequence goes on from JAVIWB010002041.1 coordinate 178,436, forward strand.
AACAGATTTCGATAAAGTACCTTCACCGTACACAGCACAAATTTTATCACAAGCCTGCGCAGCGTTCTTCCCCTTATCATAATAATATTGCAGAATATAGCGAAATTTCTCATTATTCTTCTCCATTTTCAAGTGCGAATAACTTTCCAACCACTGCACCGATTACAATGTTTCTACGCTCAAACTAACGTTCGGAAGGTCATCTAAAAAACGAGCCGTCGGTGGTGTCGCTGTGACTTGTTGTTCTTTAGTTATCGACAACCAATGCCATCTATCGGGAAAAACGCCACGAACTTTTTCCCAGACCCAATACAATCCGCCTTTGGAATAATCGTTAATTAATATTCATGCAAAGTTAATATGAAAATTAGTACAACTTATTAATCGTACAAGAATGGATAGATATAGTCACGTAATGTTTTGTGACATTTAGGAAGAGAAAAATAATATATCACCCATCTGATTACTCTAGCAGTCATTTAGATGCGACATCATGCAGAGAGGATTAGTTTCCTTCAAAAGATTGTATAACTCAGGGTGCGATATAGGAACAAATAGTAACCGATATAAAAGGATTTCTACAAAATAAAGGGAAATTTATCTACATATTAAAACCTTTAGAATAATCTTTCTACGTAGTAAAAAACTGCTTCCCGGTGAGCGTCTGTCTGTGCATTAATTATACTAGGGCATCATATACCCTATAGAATAAGTGAGTGTGAAGTATAGCACATCTGAGTAATACCTACTCCTGTACCGGAACAAACCGACGACGCGTAGAAACATACGGATGAACTTAGATACATATTTAAAAAAAGACTCAAGATTCATATACAAAACTATGTGCTGATTGTGTGCATTCTACAACATATTCTGCTCTATTTAAAAATACTCAATTATGTATAAATTTTAGTAGGAAACGAAAGAGAAAAAAACAAACGATATTCTCAAAAAATATTTGAAATCTAGAAGCGCTTATTTCAAACGATAGTGACTCGTATTACAATAATACCTGAGGATCCAAAGATTGCGTTATGAAATTCTTTCAAAATAACTCTGTGTGTCACTGCACTATAATTAGTCGACGGCTTTATTTAAAAAAAGGTAGTTAACACTCATTAGCGTAAATTTTCTTAGTGCAATTTTATCGAAAATATTTTCATTGATGAATATTGTTCCAACGTGAGTACTCGATTCAAGTGTTTGTGGTTTGCAATGAACATAGTAACATTTGCAAATGTAAATGGAGTGTTTGAACAAGATCAAAGTCGTCTTTATATACTTAAATTGTATAAATATAATGCTTTGACAAATTAATATTTTCTATACGGAATTAATGTCTTCTTTAGTCGCTGTTTGGTCGGCTCCATTAGTAAATCTGTTTTTGAAAGACGATATTAATCATCGTTGATTTTTGGATTTAATCCTCAGAAGAAGAGGAACATGCAACAACGTATTGTAAATTTGCATCTCTAAAGTTCCCTGGTCTAAGTAAATACATAAAAACACAATGGAACATATATTAGCAAAGCCGGTGCGGATTGTAACACATTTTCGCCATTACGTCCACCTCAAGCATTTCAATTTGTCACAGCACTCGACCTACTAAAACGACCGGTATTGTCCATTTCCCAAGAAAGTTTCTCTAAATTTCCCGAAACGAACGTACGTATATGGCAATAAAAAAAATATAGTGTTTACATTGTTTTGGCTAACATTCCTTAAACAATTGCTTAAGTTCTTTAACACCTTTATTCTGATATGGCGTAATTGTGTTTTCGTGTATACGTTGTACCCCACTAAAAAACACTAACGGCCTCCTTTTCCAGTACATTAAGTATTAGTATATTGCGCCCGAAATAGTCACCAGAATTAATTTCATTGTATTATAATAAAATGTAATATGGATTCTGTCTACTACATGACATTTCCTTTTCACGATAAGGCACTCGATAGATAAGTAAACAAAACATACAATGTAGGACCTGAACAACAAGAAAGCGTATTACGATGCAACGACGTATGTACAGGGTGTGTTCATTAAATAAGGAATGAATCATTTTTATAAAATGGTCGTCCGGTTTTTTCAATTTGCTCTTATCTATACTAGCCACGCCTTATCGACAAAGGTTAGTGTCTTTACGTGCAATATTACTATTTATAATATTTTAATTACCATAGAAAAACTTAATTTTGACATTTCTATTTTAATCTACAATTTATGCTCAAATGATCCGAAAACTTCGCTTCTTAACCCATAATCAGTTAATTAACTCTAGAAGTATTGGTAACACAACACCAATGTTTAAAATAGGCAAACGTTCCGTAGAAAAAAAAACGTAAGCAGTTCGTATTTGATAGGGCCACAAAATTAAATACGCGAACGTAATTTTTGCAATGGGAAGATTTACTGGTAGCCAGTAAGATTTCATTGGAAAATAAACCAATTTAATTGGCTAATGTATAAATAATAAGTTCAATAAGCTTCCTTTCAGGAGAAGTTTAACCCCACTATATTATGACTACAGTAACTTGTCACAACAACTACCAAATTTACGTCGACCTTTAATAACACCATAATGTTTAACCCTGTTTTTACAATTTTAAAATATACTTTAAAACAATTTATAAATTGTAAATAAAGCATCTTTTGTTTCTGTTCTAAAAACATCGTTTAAATATTTAATTTTTACGGGTCCTGAAGCTTATTAAGCAACTGATAATGTAACATTCATAACTTAAATAAAAAGAGAAAAAACAATTCACATAACAAATGAAACTAATTTAGATTTTGCGTAAGCGTTTTAGTAATGAAATGAAAAAGATTCTCGACTAAAACGAATTTGTACAACTTCGCGAAAACACGATATAATCAGAAATTTTAATTGTGGAGGCGCCTGCCAATCAAAGCCGGACGGCTAATTATCTATCGGAATCTTGAAATGTATTTTACGTACTGTCGTAAGAAGTTTCGGTTTTGTTTCAATGTATAATTTTATAATAAATAATGTTAACTAAAAGACGTGTTTTGTTCCACTTAGGTGAAAAACATTATATATCAGAAGCATCTGTCAAAATTAACAAAACGCTAAACGAAAATTACTTATGGACAGAAAAAAACTAACGATTAATACCAACAGCATACGTATATGTATACTGAATTTCAACATCTGATTCTTAAATTCTTTTAGAATTAAGAAAATCCGTTCCGCAATACCATTCTTGGTTTATCACCAAACAATTAGCAAACAAAAGATATCTCTAATTGTTGCTAATATTTCTTTGGCAAGGCAAGTGTATTTATCGAGCTTCCATCGTAACTGTTCATGTGTAATCAATTAATTCTGTACATCTCAAAACTAACATCAATTGTCCCATATAAAAACACATGGCGAACGTGATACGGCTCAGGTGTACACGGGAATCAAATCAATTTTCGCAAGCAATTTGTACGTAATCTTTTATTATACAAGCGAATTGTGCGATTGATAATTACTATTATCGGTCCGTGATAATATTTGTCGATTGCGACAAACGGAGGTGACGATTTTTGAGGCTCAACTGGGAAATGACAGATCGTGTATGAGATAGAACATTGTTTACGATAAGTTTTTAGGTACATCGAGCCGTTTTCACACAAATTTTTTACTTCGGACATCTTTGTAATATTATACACTTTTTTTTTAAACAATCCGAGTAGGTGATCATCTTCAAATCTTTTTTTTTGTTTTTATCCAACCCTTTATACATATAATATAATATACATTTTCGCATTTCCTTTTTCCATATTGATTTTACGTCTTAATTTCATTCAAGTCAATGTCTTACACAAATGCTTTCCTATACTGTACGTTCATTTCACGTAATTTAATGACACATCAGTCAATATTAAGTTGAACAGAAACCTTACGTTTATTCTAAATGATGTAAAATACCTGCTGCCTATAATCGGATTTAACCAATTACTTTCACCCAAGTTTAACCTGTCAATAAAGTTAATACTAAACGTGATTAATCTTTACAATCCAGTTGAGATGGACCGACCGATATATTTGTACGCGCCAAGGAATATTACTTATGTATTTAGCTGGCTAGCGTACGGGGCACTACAAAATAAATAAAAATTTGAATAAAATGTGTTTGCCTACATCATTTACGCCAACCAATACTTTAAGTGCGCATTCATGGTGCAAGAAAAAATGTACGAAACGACCTTCACTTATTTTTCACCATTGTTCTAATTTACCTGCGTCGAAACGAAATGCTCACCTCGTCCGTCGATTAGTCGTATCACCGTAAAAACGGCGTCGATTATGCATACGACCTCCTAGGTCGTTTGCGGACCATGTAGTAATACATTATCGAACGATAGTTTAGAAATCTACGCCTTCATATGGCTTCGATAAACATGCGAACTGTCAACGTTTGCGTTGTACAAACATGTACGTATGCTTTGTAGCAAAAAGAAAAAGAAACTGGCACCGACGAGAAACATTTCGCACGTGGGAAGTCTCACCAATCTGCCGGATCGATTAATTTCGAACAATCTAAACTCTTGTAATTTACTTGTAATTGTGAGAATGATTTGTAGACACCGATGTAAGAAGTAGCACACCATTGCCCGACTGGCGATAAATGGATTTTTTTAATTAGATAATTCCGAAGGAACGTATTGAATTTCATACAGAAATAAAGTGCCTATCTAGAATGCAGTAAGTCTACAATATACAGTTAGTATGTGCAATGTGCAGGTTGAAAGACGGTTACAAAATTGCATATCTATCATGCCATGCCCACACTGATACCTTGCTGTCTAAGTTGTCTTTTCCTTTTAGAATTTAAAGCAGTGTTTATCTTAAACTGGCATATTGGTGCACGAAACCTCCAGCTTACGAGAAACCAATACCGGCAACAAGCCGTTAGAATAACACGAGAGCGGTTTTCTTTCTAATGTATCTGTCTGGTAAGCCATCATACCATCATATCATCATATCATTTTGTTGCAAATATTGCACATTTTAAACGTTTTAAATTTGTTATTTACCAGCTTAATAACAGTCGCAGTCGAAAAATACTCTTAAGTATCGCTTTTTGAGTTACGAAGGCTTAATATAATCATTTGTACGAGAAATTGGTTGAACAAAAAACATTGCCGAACTGTGCCTTTTTTACAATTTCAAACGTTGATTAAGTCGTAAAGAATGTTTGAGAAAATCAGTGGTTTTGCAACTACCGATAGAGTGGTTTAATTAACGAATATGCTTCGCGTTCTTAAGTCAAACAACTGTTATTCAAAGAATATTGGTCTTGTTCGGAACACGATTGAAAAGAGACCAACAATATTACTTTAAGGGGTGTTCAAGCAATTTTAAAGGTTGGTGTGAAAACGTTGAATTCCTCACAATTTGATTCCAATTCAAAAAGGAGACTGCATGAGACGGTGTCGATCTGCATATAATCGTTCTGCCAGTGGATCACTTCATTTAGTGTAAAACTGCTATGATCGCATAGAAGAGGCAATAATCGGCGGTTCGAATCATTGAAATTGAGCTGTAGCACTAGAGGGCTATAGTTCCGATAATGGAAAATGGTGCGTTACAGTTCGTTTGACTCAAGTTCTTCAAAGTTCTCGCAAGAGTCGTCCAAGAAGGACTATCATCTTTCTTGCATCACGAGAACGCTTAATAATATTGAATGTCTAAAACATTAAACCAATGGGTTATTTCCTATATTGTCCAGATCTAGTACATAATGATTCCTTTTCGTTTCCACATATCAAAGATACGTTTACATTTTACACGGCGCGAAGAAGCGATTTGACACTTTTAAAGATGAAGTAACCCAACGCGGATAGATTGGAGGCGATGTTTTGAAGATCGATTTTCACGCATGCAAAAATGCTTCGACTGACGTAAATATGTGTTACATAATCAGACTGGACAGGAAAAGAAAAATCCTCGTATATTATATATTTGTATTGTCACAACGACCGCAATTGCCTAAGAACTAAAACATCTCAATAAATGAAACTCAAAAGCGAGACGGAGGTCTTAATCGGCATACTTCTGACATCATTACGCAATCCCAACAATAGACACATCTTCAACATCACGCAAATGGCATTCGTTAGACGAAATCGTACGCTTATATTTTAAAGACGTCCATCCATACCGCATTAGAACAATGGCTCTTGCGTTCTCGAAATCCGAACACACCGGAGGTGTTAACGATTGCTCGGTATGTTTAATTGTTTGACAATCACCTGCTGTCATTTATCCGTAGCGGCCCACAACTTCGCATTCTAAGGTAAATACCTGTCCGACAGAGCGAGAGCGACGACGGGCAAAACGGGGAGATATTTAAGAATTCGCCGTAGCGGCATGAATGTGCGCGGGCTTGAAAATGAGAAGGTGAATTGTTCAGATCGAATCAATTAGATATTATCATGAATGCATATGTATAGGCATAAACGCGTGTTGGGTTAGTTAGGTGTGTTTGGGAACATGTGTATATCTTGAGCTACTTGTGGCAGTCGGTATTTCGGTTTCAAAACGATATCAAATTGAAATATTAACAACTGGAGAAACGTATTTGTTTGTCATGTATTCGCAGTAGACACCTGATAAATGCATTTAGGTCAATTATGTCTTTAAATACAATGATTATCTTTATTTCCATTATATATCGTAGAATACTTTCCACATTAATTAACGAGTAGTGAAAATTTGTGCAACAAATGTTCGGTCTAGACTTGATCGAAGTGGTATTAGAATTAGAGTACAGACAATATCAGCATTCAATTAAACAATGGTTGGTTTTATTACGTAGTTGGCTGTTGGAAATAACTAGTTAGATTATTGAATTAAATTTATTTAAAGTTATTATTCTTAATTTCTTTGCCAGTTTATTTATTTAATAATACCCCTTTGTGTTTATAGTTATTTATAATTATGTTAATTTGACAGTGAATCCCTTCTGTGTTACTTGAGATTGTTATTCTTCTATCGTCGTTACTGTTCTTATTGTCATTGCCCAAGACATTTTAAATGTTTTTCAATTGTTATGTGTGATACATGTAGCCTCTCCGCAACCTCTCGAACAGTTATATGACGATCCTCTTCAATTACATATGACTTTGATTTGTCATCATAAAACGGAATTTTTTATAACAAAGAATAGTTGTTAAGCAATTAGCACCATAAACTTCACATATCTTTTTGTGAGCCGCAGCCTTTTCTTTCCTTTACGGAAATAAAATAGTAAAATATCCGCGTCGAAAAATTTCTGCACTCCATTTAAAATTAACCCACAACTAATAGCTTTAATAAAAATCACGCACTACTTGCTTCTGAAGTTACGTCAATGTACCAGTATCGCGCGACAAACGGTAAAGTACAGCACTAACATACGTTATACAAAAAATAAAGCAACGCTCTCTATCAGTAAAAACCGAAAGTACTTAGTTGCCAACCCAATATTTAAAAATATTTATAATATTTCTGCCCTGCGATGTTCAGCTAAAACGAACCTCATAAAGTTGGTAGAGACGATTTATATGTAAATTTAATAATTTTTAATTAAAAATCGAAACCAATTACATAATTAAAAGATAGACATCTAAAATAAACTTTATTTACTATATCATATCATTATTTATTGCATCTATTTAATTATTTGTAGGTTAGATAATATTATTTAAGCATGTACATAGTTGATTACTATTATTATTAACAAATTGCGTTTGCAGCATTATTTGCAATGTACATGAGCAAATAAATCACTCATTTTTTTTACAACATCCACTGTTAAGTATTTATAGACTCCATAGGTTAAGGGAACGATCCCATTACGTGGTGAAAGTGAATTTAATAAGCAGCAAGATAGCTGCGCCCTCTGGCAACATTTACTGCGGCTGTTGTTTCCTTGAAATTGCGCCTCAAAGAAAACCATATTTCACGTGCCCCCCCGTCTTAATGGGACTATCAAGAACAATTTTATACAATATATGAGCGATCAGATTTTGTAATATCTCCTTTACATAAGTCGCAATAACGACTACCGCTACGACAATAATTACTGTATTGTTTTGGTCCGCGGAATTAGCTATAATAGCCCCGATCGATTTATTGCCGCAATTATTAACATATTGCGCGAGGCATTAAAAATCAAATGGAGGCGGGCCCCCCCTATTATAAACTTTAATAATGATTGTTATTACTACTGTGTCCGGCGTAAAAATTTTAAATGCATTCGTCGTAAACATAGACAATTTATTACAAGTCCATTATAAATGTTAAATTTTTTTAATAGGTTTCATCACACAGTATCTATTAATGCATATAAATTACAGGGTTTTGATCAACAATTTGAACTTTCCACGTATATACAGAGTGTTTAAAAAGACATCAGATGTTTTGTATCATGTACATACATACGTACATGCATATTTACATAGGTAAGTTATAGGATTTCCTGGTAATTGCTCTTTGTTTTGTTTAGATAGACTGAAACACGAATAGCCGAAGGTGTCGTGCGTGCAAAGAAGTAGTGTAAAATGGGGTCGGTAATTATAGAAATCGATAGAGTTAAATGAGCTAAAAGAACGGTAGTTCAAACTGAAACGTATATACTACTTGTTTGTATGCTAATACTTACGTTCTCAAGTTGCATTGTTTTATTTTATTTAATCAAATATAAATTTTTTGCCAGTATGTATTTATCTTAGTGTGAATTTAGAGAAACAAACATTTCAATATTTGTTGTTTAGTTACCAATGATGAAACAATTCATTCGAATGGTACGATACCAATAATGTGTGTACATAACTTAAAGTTACATAGCCACAGATCATAAATTTAGTTCAGATAAATCAGTTTAAAAAGGCCAGTTTCACAAAGATTAGGACTTAGATATTCATACATTCTCGATTTTGACCTGTGACTTTCCCCGAGATTTCGTGTATACATTTTTTAAGATTGTTTTTCGGTTTACTTGAAATCACCCAGTAGTTTTGCATTATAATTATTTCTGTCCGTCCAAATTCTATTTTTGTGGTTAATTTGGTAATTATTCTAGTATACGTGTGTAGACACTTTCGTAAGTAACTGCGTGTACAGACGTGCTTTGAATCAGCGTGCATCGAAACTGAATTGAAAGTACTCGTAGACAATATAACGATTTGTTTATGGGAAGCACGGTGCATCAATTAATAAGTACACTACCGGTCATATTTATTTGCCCACCCCAATTTTATGTGTTTCCTGAAATGATTATTTCGAAAAATCTGTAATGTAATTATTCAACAATATTATTAGTGGAAGTAATTCCATATGAATTTCTACGAAAATCTTAAATCGTTTATGATATATCGCAAAGGTGTCATAAATTGGAAAAATACCTTAAATATTATATAGGCTAATCCCTACAGTATTAACAGTTTTACCTGCATTTCCGAAAGATATTACCAATATTGTGTTATTGTACTAACTAATTAAAATATTAGGATGTGTTATTCAAAAAGGACAATAAATTTTATGTCAGTCATCGTTCATCTTTTGTTGCGAAAACAGTGAAACAGAGAGTTATTGTGAATATTTTAATGCAATGCCGAAGACGAAGGAATTATCTGTTGAAGTGCGTGCTATGATAATTGCTTATCATCGTACGGGTAAAAGTAATCGCGAAATTGTAAAAGAATTACGATTAAATCGCAGAACTGTTGATTATAACGTTAAAAAATTTGAAGAAAGTGGTACATTTTTCAACAAAAGAAGATCTGGACGACGCAAAGCGACGACATCTTCAGATGACCGGCATCTAATATGGTTAAGTAGACGCGATACACGAAAATAGCACCAAAAATTGCTGCTGTAATGAATAGAGCGCGTGCTAAACCAATTAGTGTGTCCACGGTACAGAGAAGGTTTATACGGAAGAATTGCTCTGCGAAAACCACTACTACGAAAGCAAAACAAGATAAAACGACTAAATTGGGCTTAAGAACATAAGAATTGGACGATTGATCAGTGGAATAATGTGTTGTGGACAGACTAATCGAAGTTTGAACTTTTCGGTAGTAAAAGGCGAATATTCGTAAGAAGATCCGCAGGAGAAAGAGTATATGCCAGAATGTATTGCGCCTACCGTAAAACATAGAGGAGGTTCAGTAATGATTTGGGGGTGTTTTCGTGGAAGATCTGTAGGCGATCTCGTATTGAAGGAATCCTAAGAAAATAGAGCTACAAGGAAATTTTAGAAAATAACGCTGTTCCTTCAGGACTAAGGATTCTTGCCGAAAGCTTTCTATTTCAACAGGACAACGATCCGAAACACACTTCTAGATTGTGTGGCGATTACTTGCGTCAACTAAAAGAGGAAGGGCAAATCTCTATAATGGTATGGCCAGCTCAAAATCCTGATCTGAACCCAATAGAGCTTCTTTGGGAAGAATTGAACCGGAAGGTTCGAGAACGTGCTCTTTCATCCACCACTGTACTGTGGGAACAACTTCAAGAAGCCTGGGCACAAATTACAGAAGATAGACTGCAAAAATTAATTGAAAGGATGCCGCGGTTATGCGCTGCAATTATCAAAAATAAAGGTGGGCACATTGATGAGAGCAAAATTTAATAATAATTAATGATAAAGTCTTTATATAAGAAAAATGTAACTATTTTATGTTTATTTTACACTATTGTATTGGTACAATAAATAAATTTTCGGTACACATTTGATAGTTTAATAATTTTGGCTAAAACTAAGGGTGGGCAAATAAATATGACCGGTAGTGTACATGTAAATGTAGCGGCACTCAAAATCTATCATTAGCTTAAAATTAATAAAAATAAAGCAGCAATTGGACAACTTTTTCGCTAATTAATGCTAATTAGTAGCGGTGGTGTGACCTTTCCTATCACTTGATTGTAATTTATAGTACTAAACATTTATTTCCCGCAACACATTGTAAATGGGCATTTATTAAACGGCGCGTAGCTGGGATTGCGTACTTCACGTCATAAGCAGCTTCTGCGATAGATAATCTTATTAAATTATATCGAGCGGCGAGTGCGATTTCATCGCGAATCGTCTTGTGATCTTCAATAACGCTCGCCTGTAAGCCGATATCGCCGTCCTACAGTTTCGATACGCCTGTTCAGAGCGGGACTTGATATTGTACCGTATTTTCAGAACAGAGAAAAAAATCGCGTACACCAATCACCTTGGAGTATATATTTCAGGCGCCTATGCAAATTAAGCCTTTTACCACACACTCAGTGTGCATGCATGTGTATGCTGCATATCTCTCATTAGTAGATGCATTTTGTACGTTCATAAGGTCCACAATGTGTTCATAGTAAATTCTGCCTTATGCATACTTAATTCCTTTTTTGGTTGTAGTGAAATAATTTTAAATCGAAATGAGTAAACTCTCAATGGCGTAACTGACGTTTATTGCCAAACAATAAAATAAAATTTACTAGGCGACAAAATACCAATTATTCAAATAAATTACAATTTAAAATAGTATAGAAACAACCATAATTCGGAACACACAGAATATTTTTTCCAACGAAGCAACCACACTAGAAAACCGTTCAAAAAGAATTCGTCTCGCTCTACAAACTGATATTCCACATCTTCTGTTGTTCCCTTGTTAAATGCAGTTTCAAAGCCTTCTAAACTATTTTTTTTTCAATTTATTCGAGGGATAATAAATAATCTAAAGATTATAAATCTAATAAGTAATATTCTTTTTATAACTTAGCCGGCTATATCACGCAAATAAATGTACACCTTTTAAAAATATTGTCATCTTCAGTAGTGACGTCGACATCTCGTCACCGACATGCTTATACAGGTTCGTATTTATTCTGCAGTGTCTAAAGTCATCAAAATATTTAGTGAGAAGTCATAAGTAAAGTTAAAAAATAACGGTGATTTTATAAATTCTAATTTCGGATATTTCACAATTCCATATCACTGTGCACACGCATGCACCTTTTTTTTGCGCTTAAACGATTTTTTTTTATCTCGTATTAATTGTTAGTCTCTTTTTTCCTTTTTTTTTTCTTTTAGTGTAACGTGCATGTAAAATTCACCTTTTCCTTTGCATTCTCCCTTCCCGGCGGACGTTTTTTGTATTTTTATGTAAAACAAAATTTGTACGTATTATAAAACGTTTGCCTTGTATAATTGATGATATTTTTTGAAAGGAAGTATAATTATACAACATGAATTAAATGTTGTATAACATTTAATACATTGCATATTGAAGTGATAAAATGTTCAATACACAATAGTAATTTGTTTACAAAAGTAATAGTAAAATGAGAATAAACCAATTTAGAAACTCCAACGTTCCTGCAGCTGTTTTTACAAAAGCCTTTTATCGTATCTCTACTCTATTATTCACATTGTGACATACAAACATGCCATGTTTAAATTTTCAAACGTAATATGAGCAGTGCGTCAATTTATGAGTTAAACTAAGCAGAGAAAATTCTCAAAACAAATAACGATATTTCACTGTTGCACTGGAAAACAGTGTTTTTACAGTTTAGAAATGACCACATTGCCTCGCCGATGCAGCTGTTGAAACAATGAACAATTACCATTTGTTTACGATAGTGGCACTGTTTATGTGGACTCTTTTCTTTTGATAATAAACAGCAGATGTGCTTGATTATCGATTGTAAACAATTTCTCCGTTGCAAATTTTATGTACGTATGTACATTACATTTCTTGTAGGAAATAATTAACCTTCAGGTGAATAAAATAATTAAATATCTACAAAGTGGGGCAAAAGTATAACAAATTTGAACATTTTTATATTATGATGAATTTCTAAAGTGAAATTAATCAAAGGACAACTTCCGATAAAATAATATAGAAACGTCTTTCGCAAGGTCAACCGAAAGCAATACAATTAATAATGAAGGCTATAGAGATCAAGTCTAAGTCTGTTGAAAGAACTATGTAATATACAAGAACAAGGCGAGGGAAAGGCAAAAATAAATAGAAGTAAGTTAAGAATAGTCTAAAATTAAGAATTGGAGAAAAGATCAAAATAGAAATCCAAAGAGAAAGAACATCGCTCCAACGTCAGTACCAAATATTTAGAAAAAGGCGGGTTAAAGGTGTGTCAAATTATGCAATGCATTACACAGGGTAACAAAATGAAAAAAAAAAATTGGTGCCGGAAATCTAACATCTGATTTTAAATGTTTTTAATGTGCTGATTCCAAAAATGCCACCAGATTTTTTCTATCAGCTCTAGTTTTTGAGATACAGGTTAATTGATATTTTTTTCTGATAAAGGACAATAAATAAAGAGATAAATATGTACGCTGCCTGGTGGCTTAATTGGTAAAGCAGTCGTCTAGAAAACGGCAGATAGAGATTCGAGTCCTTCTCTAGCGCAGAAATTTTTAATTAATTTCTATGTATTTAATTAACGATGGAGTAGCAGAAAATAATATAATTTTCAGATAAATATGTACTTAATCGTCAAAATAGAAATTTCCCAGAATGTAATTAGCTAAATGGAGACCTGGAATTGTCCCTGACCCAATGTTCTTATACTAGGAACTATACTATACACTGTAATACACGGAAAACAAAACGTGATCAACGAACCTTTGGTTGCAAGAGAAAAAATCTTACTTCCGCCCTTGCATATCAAGCTAGGCTTAATGAAGCAATTTGTGAAGGCTTTAAATCGAGATGGAAATTGTTTTGGGTATTTATCACGTAAATTTCCTGGCATTAGCCCGGAAAAACTAAAAGCTGGTATATTTGATGGTCCTCAAATAAGGCAACTTGTTAAACATCCATGATTCACCACATCAATGAACGAGACTGAATCTAACGCTTGGTGTTCATTTGTTCAAGTAGTACAAAATTTTCTTGGCAATCATAAAGCAGAGAATTACGTAGAATTAGTGGAAACTATGCTTTCAAATTTTAATATTCTCGGCTGTAACATGAGTATAAAAGTTCACTACCTCCACAGCACCTAGATCGTTTTCCAGAAAACTTAGGTGATTGTAGTGAAGAACAGGGGGAAAGATTCCATCAGGATATTAAAACTATGGAAGATCGTTATCAAGGACGATGGGATAGCCACATGATGGCGGACTACTGCTGGAGCCTTCAGCGAGACTGCCCTAGTAAACTCCATTCTAGGAAGTCGTATAAAAGAAAATTTTTATGTGATTAGTGACTAATGTAATTATGTAAATTAAGTTTTTGCAATAAATACTTAAATCCATGTGTCTTTGTTTTTTTAACTGTCAATAGTAATATTATATATTATAACAGTTATAACGTAAAATATATACACAATTTTTTTAAAAAATCTCAAAAACTAGATCCGATAGACCAAATCTGAGAACTTTTTTACATTCTGCACCCCAAAATTACCCAGGAACAGTTAAAAAATCGCAGACACCAAAATGTGTGTTGGCCTGTGTTATTAACGAACATAGCAACTCTGACAGAGTTCAACATATACAGAAAAACAGAGGGATTACTTTTTCATGGGATAATGCATGAATAATAGGTACAACAGATATGTGTTTGAAATAGCCTCTCTTTAACTAAAGAAAGTTGAATAAACCTTGAAATGCCTAAGTACATAATTTATTAGTGCTCGTTTCATTAGAAAAACAAAATTAATGTATCCACACATTAATTAGTTCAGTTTTACACAAATCACCAATTAACATACAAGCGTTTCGTTGTTCGTAATCGCCTGAGAAAAAACAATCATCGCTTGGACAAGAACGGACCCGTATCAACATAAACAACAGTAATTCACCATAAAATCCAATGATAAAACCATTAATGCTCTTAATAAAAGTAACCGTTAACGATTAGATTCTGAAACTAATACAATGTCGGTTTGTTGTTCATATGTCTGCGTGTGTGTGTGTGCGCGCCTTTTTCTCATTTTCTACGTCTGTGCTATTACTGCAATTAAATTAATTTTCTGCTGGTAAATATTAGGCTCCGTTTCCATTAGGTTTACTTACTGTGTGTCGATTTGTTGTGAGTTGATTCGATGCTAATTTTGTAGCGAATTTTTATTCGAAGGAGTTACATTCGATTTGTAAATTGTGAGCACTTATTTTTCTAATAGATTCAATAGATTTTTAAAAATTAAGTACATTTATGTAATTCGATACATATAAAATAATATAAAATTGACAGAGAATCTACTGTTGGGTATGTTAGATACAATACCAACGCAACTATTAGAGAAAATAATTATATGAACGTATAGTCCCTTGCATTATATAAGGTCTAGTAAAAAGAAATCCATTATTTTTGCATTAAATTGAAGGTTTTATTTAGCATAGTTAGAATGATCCGACTTAGGTCAAATATGCACCGTTTTGTTCGATAACTTGTTGCCATTTTGAAGGTAATTTCATAATGCCTCTCTCATAGAAACCCTCGTCCCTATTGGCAAAAAACTGGGACAGTCGATTTTCACAAGCTTCTCTTGAGGCGAATTTTTCACCGGCAAAATCATTCGCCATAGACAGTAACAGGTAGTAATATAAGGTGGATGCATAAGAACCTTCCAACCAAACTCCCGGAGCTTCTGGCGAGTCACTATCGATGCGTGTGGCCTGGCGTTGTCCTGATGGAACACAATTCCTCTCCTATTGGCCAAAGCTGGCCGCTTCTGGGCGATTGCTTCCTTCAGACGGTCCAATTGTTGACAGTACAGGTCCGAATTAAGAGTTTGGCCGTAGGGAAGCAGCTCATAGTAGATAATTCCTTGCCAATCCCACCAAACACACAGCAAAACCTTCCTGACCGTCAAGTCTGGCTTGGCCACCGTTTGCGCCGGCTTACTACGATTCGACCACGGCCGTTTTCGCTTGACGTTGTCGTAAGTGATCCACTTTTCATCACCAGTAACCATCCGCTTCAGAAACGGATCGATTTTGTTGCGATTCAGCAGCGATTCGCAGATGTAAATTCGGTCCATGAGGTTCTTTTGCGCTAATTCGTGTGGCACCCATACATCAAGCTTCTTTTTGTATCCAACCTTATTTAAATGGTTCCAAACGGTTTTTTGTGCAATGTTTAGCTCCTGGGCAATCGAAACAGTGCTTACATGACGGTCGGACTCGACGATTTCCATTATTTTATCGATATTTTCGACAATTGGTCTTCCAGAGCGTGGTGCATCTTTGACATCAAGATTGCGCATGATTGACTGTTACAGTATCAGGACCATAAACACTATTCACATTTTTAGCCGCCTGGCTTGCGTTTTCGCCTTTATCGAAGAAAAACTGTAAAATATGGCGTATTTTAACTTTGCTGGTGACCATCTTTGATGCGCGCTCAAACAATATTAAGTCAAGTAATCACAAAACTGTCTGAGAAGTTCGTTTAGTACGAAATTTTATCTTTCGAACGCCATATAGCGGAACGCGATCGCACTTATACAACGCGAGATACAGATTATTAAAGCCATCTATTGGAAAAATAATGGATTTCTTTTTACTAGACCTTATATTAGCACCACATATAATTGGCATCGCCATTATACGCGGTCCTATTTTAATGGCAAAGGCCTGTATAACTGCCTTTGTTTAAATGGAGATGTACGTCTTTATGAATCTGATTATGTCTACACAATATGCGTACGTCTATAATTAACATGGTTGGAACGGGTTTTAAAAATTGCGTCTTCTATATTCAACGAAGAAACAATTCAAAGGCACACACTGACGCGAATAGCAATATTTTGCAACTCAAATGAGAACTACGGTCTTTAGACTCTGAAAACCTTGAGTTATTGAGATATTCCCATGCGTGTCCAACGTGAACGGCCACGACGAGCATAACAAACAACACCAGAAATAACACAAGAATCACGTCCGATGACATTCAAATTATAACGCTCCCATTCATAAGTTCTCACGTTTTGCCTCTACACACATACCTCTCGCTGGCTGTTTAACGTTATTTTATTAACGACATTGCGAAATCTGCGGCACGCTTACACGGTGGTGTGTACCTACATAAATATCTAAAATTGCACTTTCGATATGCAGGATATTCCTTGGAGGTGCGCCGGCGGAATATGAGCTAGATTTACCGCCTCTGGTAAATGCCTCATTTCGTATCATGAAAAACAAGTGAAACAGATTAATTTTGGGTAAGGTTTTGTTTGTTTAAGGTTTGGCAAGAGTTACGTAATTCGAATTGTAAGAAACAATTTTAAGTTTAACGTTTACAAGAAAGGTTATTGCATGAAGCTATGTAATTATAAACGTAAAGTGATAGCAGTTTTGCAATTATTGTTGAGTTTATTCTGTTGAGAGTGAAATAAACAGTTCGGAATCATGCGAGAAGCAACTTTTATCGGAAATATAATTATTTAAATGTAGAATTTTTGTAGCGCAGAGAAGTCTTTCTGGAGTTAAAAATGTATGACTGTACATCGCTTGATCTTGTTCACTCTTTTTAATTATAACATTTTTATGTTTTAGTTTTCACCAGAATGTCATTTCTATTGTCTTTATTTTGTGTTTCTGTCACATAGTAAGTTATCATCAACATTTTGTATGTTGTAATGAATTAAAGTTCAACGTTGGATAACAAATGTGTTTTATTTTGTTTGTCCAGAGTAGAATTGAATGCATAAAATTTAATAAATATTTTTTATTTTATTTCACAGAGTAGAGAAAATTTCAACGAGAATTTGTCCACGAGAAGACTATTTTATTCATAAGTTTACTCTCCAATGCAAATATACAGTCTGCTGCCTTTAGATTAAGTCTACATAAAATATGAATATGGCAAGTTGTATACGATCCAGTTTGCCGTTAAACTGGATCGTATACAATGTGCCGAAGGTATTCTTTCTATTAGAATTTACAATACACCTTTAGAACATCGTCGCCTTCTGTCATACTATACTCCTCCATCACTTTCTTTGCCTTCGTATTGGTCCAAATGTGTGTTTTCTTGCAACTCTTTTCGATTCAGAAAATGTTCACTTTCACACACCTTTGCTTAAGCGTCATTATTTCTATTTCAATATCTTTCTGACCATTTTAGGCTTTATGTCTCTGGAATGGATTTCTGCTTATCATCGACAACGTTATAAGAGCACTCCTTCAAATTCTTAAATTAAAATCTGAGAATTTAGTCAATACACAGATTCCAAATCATTTTATGGTAGCTGTGTTTGCATAGCCGTATGTTTCACAGTTGAAATACAGATTTACAGACATTATTAGACATCTCCAAAAATGAAAACATAACGGCGAGACGATTAGAACCTTGCGACATTTTTATAGCATTTCTAATTCAGTAGCAAAGTTTATTAACGTTTTCCACACATACATAGGATACCATATCGATTCTGAAGATTTCTTTAATTATCTCTGGTGGTAACCCACGCAATGTCGATAGCGAGCGCGACACCCATTCGCAAAACGAAAAATCTGAAGAAGAGACTTTTTCGGGTCGAGTATTGTGCGAAATGAGACGGCGTATATCTTTCCCACGTAATTTTTCGTCTTAAAAGAGAAAAGTCACGACGATCTGGAGGACTAGAAAGCGTTCGAATACACACAAACCAATATTACCAGTAAACGTTCCATATTTCCATATACGTACGCCCGATCGCTGTGCAATAGTTTTATGTCACAGGCCGTTTCTAAATCCAGACCGCACGAACTGGCCGTCTCGTGATTTTTCTTCTTCAATTCTAAGCGATAATCTGCGGCAGTGTCAGGTCTTGTTGTGTAGTTTATTACTTCCTTTCCGCGTAAAGTAGAAACTGAGTTAAATTGGTGTGAAAATTGCAATTCATTGAGAGAAATTTAAACTATTAACAATTCATTCACTGGCAACACTTTATCCGACATCAAGCCTTTAAATATAGCTACTTTGACAACAGATTAACATGCTTCGCGAATAATATCAACGTTTAAAAATTAACGGTCGCGTATTATAAAGGCCTTTGAAGGCTGTGGTTAATTGAACAACTGAAAAGGGGAAAAACTCCTACCATATTAATGTTGTTATCATTAGTGGGTCACAAGTACTAACGAAGTTTTTTACCTTTTTTGATGGTAGCGTATTAATCAGCCCATCTAGAGTTAGTTCAGTACCCATTGAATCTAAATTGTAATCATGATCGTATCTAATACTGCGTAAAATCTAATTCAACTCTCTCCGCGTTATGTTATATTTCTCATAAATAAAAAATTAACACAAAGCGAAATCCATAATAGAGAAATTTCATTTAATTCTTATGAACATAATTCTGGCACGCGACTTACTTTACATTTCTCCATGTGTTTGAGTGAAGACACTTGCTAATTCAATGAAAGTATCTGTAATAACTTTTCTTTGTTTCTAATGAAAGATTACGGCTGTTCGTGGCCCGAAAAAATAAACATTTAATGCCTTCGGTTTCGAATTCCGCAAAGTATTGCGTTTCAAAGCCTACATAGGCACGCAATTTTTCCTACTTTTATTTCATACGTACACACGCAAACTACATATTGAAACTTAATTTACCCGCGTCTTTCTCCCTATTAAATGCCGGAGTGTTGTGAGAGTGGAGAGAGACAGTGTAATTAAGAAAAAAATTTTATTTCTTTCATTGTAAATTCTAATTCAAAATTCCCATGCAAATCACATCATACGTGCAAAGAGTTGATCTTTAACGATAGATTCTTGCAAATCATGGCACTAGAAAGTAAATATTATCTTTCAGATAGGTATCGGCACACTTTTGTTGTATTACTAAAAGTACAATTCGAGTCGCATTCGTGTGCCGTCTCGTTAATGGCAGATCAAACATTTTGAAATCGCTATCCGACAAGCCCGGACGAACTCACGAAAATATTTATTGTATGCGCCATAATTATTTTCAATTATGCGACTGTTTGTAGCGGCTGATTGTTTCTGAATGATTAATGCGGTTGTTTAAATCATTAACTGTAAGTTAATTAAGTATAAGTAGCTGTGTGATCTGTTACATAACAAAATAGTCCTCGTGTTCAACTAAAATTTCGCTTTTTAAAATCGTTCGACATTTAATCTACATAAATTACCTTAGAGGAAATTAAAAGAAAATGGAAAATCTTATTTTAGCAATTACATTATCCATAAGCTATACATATAACAATAACAATAACAAATTGA
This sequence comes from Dermolepida albohirtum, assembly GCA_031893035.1. Taxonomy (NCBI): domain Eukaryota; kingdom Metazoa; phylum Arthropoda; class Insecta; order Coleoptera; family Scarabaeidae; genus Dermolepida; species Dermolepida albohirtum. The sequence continues at coordinate 198,627 of JAVIWB010002041.1, forward strand.
GTCCGTCCAGTATGATTTGCCAATGAGAATAGAATTACTTCAGGGTAGTTTCACTAAAAGAAATCGCCTTATATATTGGAGTAAGCAAATATTTATTAACAAAATTTATTTTGTCCTAGGTTCGTGATTTAGTTGCAAAATGTACCTGCCCGACACAATTCCCAATGATCAGAGTGTCAGAAGGAAAATACCGAATTGGTGACACCAAGGTTCTGATATTCGTTAGGGTGAGTGTAAAATTTTTATTCTAAAACAAGTTAATATATTGAATCAACACTGTTATTTTCAACATGACCTGGAATGATTAATCTGTTTTGTTCAAATGCACTCGCGATGGCATTCAGATCTTCTGTTTGCTTTCCGAATTTCTTATACCGTATGTTTATTAACATGCAGGTCATAGGCCATAAAATATTCACTGGGCCGACTGTAAGTCACATTTTGTTACGCCTACAGCGCTCTCCTCGAGCACAATACGCAAACACGTATTTCTAATTCATTTAATTCAATATTTTCTGGTAAGCCATTGTTTGCTTTAAGCGGTAAAATTAACTCATTTTGGAATCAAGCAGTGCTTTTATAAAAACCAATGAAAAAAATAGATAAAATAATTAATTCTCATCAAAATTAACTGCAGCTTTACGCAAACCAAGGTGTTCTGGAAGACAGTTTGTTATCTAATGCTCGAAGCGATCGCTTGATGTAGTGGGTAAGCGCAGTGGTTGACACAGCACAGCCGAACAAGTGAATATGACCCGCTCATTAGCAAACAACGTGTATGCTGCATACACTTTTCCTATTGTTACGTAGAGAATTAAACTGTTCACTTGTTCCTTCGTATCAAAGCGGATTTCAAATGACAAATGGTAAAATGTTTCAATATAAATGGAGACAACTTGATCCAAAGGGAAAGCGTTTGAGAAGAGTGAACATCATTTAAAATAAAGTGAAACACATCTGATACTCGAAAAACTCTCCAAGTTCTTACTTAATTGACATTGAAACAGGCAATAGATAAAACGCAAAATTAAAATGCTTCTGCATAGTTTCTATGTTTTTTTTTAAATTATGTTGGCGCTCTTCTTTCGCACAGCAGATACACTCCAAGATATACAATGAATACGTAATGTTGAATCTTTTTAATTATACGAATCCGTATACACGCATCCTACCAACTCGTTGCCGATTTTCAACTTATCTTTAATTAATGCGGCGATTTATCTTTTTGACATTCTTATAGGCAACACCTTCTCGTTTACATCATCGTTCTCTCGTATTAAATGAAATTCCTCGCCGTAATCCGGCCTTAAATAAACAAACACAAGGCTTTAATGAAGTCCTCCGCCAGCGTCTAATGAGTCATGTACTGTACGCGATGAGTAAATGCTGTACACACGGAGCGGCGCCTGTGATGGCGAACGAACGTCGGGACGTCTCACGTCGTCACGAATGGACGGCCGCTTAATCAGAGGATTTGCCCGGATAACATTGTGAATGCATTTCTATTTATCCGGATGATTGGGGTCTTCTATTTAACATTTGCACATAAAATGAATAGACTCTTTTTTTATTTTAAGAAATTTAATGAATGTGATGCAGAGATGAAACTGAAAACGTGTAAAACTTAAATATTTCGATATTTCTCCGCGGAGTTGTCAATTATATTTTTAATCAACCAACTTTATTCTAGAGTTTACTGTTATTATATATTTCAATAGTTCACATCTCAAGGTTTATTTATAAAGAAGAAGCTCTTAATTCCGTCTGTTTGTTTTTCTTTGCCGTGATTTTGTTTAACGTAGTAAAAGAATTGTACATTTTCCCGAACACCACTATACTAATTGGTTTTTCTGGTTTTTAAATGAACCGTTTTTTTTTAATAAATAACTAGAATAATTTCAGTAATATTCTGGCGTGTAAATACAGTTCCACACTTTATAATATACATTCACGTAAGACAGCAAATGATTAACTGCTGCTAAAATATAAAAAAAAATAATGTACATTCGTGCAGACATTTCGAGCAATATCGTAACTGAAATACAGGGACATAATGTTTTATAAATGGGTCTTGTAATCAAAAAGAAAAAAAAACGTTTTATTATTATGTTCGCTTCTTTCCCAACTCCCTTACGACAGAACTGATACAGGGAAAATTATTCGTTCACTTTCGTTGATTCAATACATGCGTTCGTCGGCGGTTTACTAACGACCGCACTCTGCTGCTTTAGTAACAATATTCGGACCTTACCTGAATGCCGACATTGATTTTTGCAATTTTTAGATATTGCGAAACCACGTAATGGTGCGTGTTGGTGGAGGTTGGGACACGTTGGCACATTACCTTGATAAACATGACCCATGCAGATGCAGAGCTCAACACAGAACGACGCAAAGCGCCCGACTGGTCAATAAACCGGGCGCCATGGATTTGGCTGGTGCCCAGGTTTATTACGAAAGGTCAGTAAAATGCGAGGTTATGGTTTATAGACCTTCACAAAATATCTCATAGCCTCGGAAAGTTGTTATCGTCTATACTATACATGTTATGTGAGAAAAAGACATATAAGCAGACTATAAGAAAATTAATTTATATTTTTTAAATTTAAACGTTTCATATTGCAGTATTATAGTATCTACATGTAATTATACATGATGTAGAAATTAAGGGAAATAGAGCGCTGCAACTGTCAACATTAAATATTTTGAATAACAAACACACGGTAAATAAAAGTGTGAACCGTGTGACTGCGATATTAACATGTCCAGTAGTAATTATGTTAAGCTGTTTGAAACAATTTGGCGTTATTACTATCGTTGTCGAAATATGTAATGTCAACTGCTAATCTGTCTTTAAAACTCGCCAAATTCCTAAATCGTTACGAACACCTTATTCTCACACGAATTTTTTTTTCACAGGGTTCCTTCCCACACGAACATTACAGATTCCCCAGAGAAGAAAGGCTACCTATCACCGCCCTCGGCCATCCGCTCAAGGTCCAGATCGCCTTCCGCCACGACCTTTTCACATTTTGATTCCAGACGCTCCGCCAGTCCCAACCTCCAAAGAAAATCTCTCGCTCCACCCCAGAACCGTTCCAGGTCTCCCACGCCTAATTTCACCTCCACTCACACCACCAAATTAAACACCAACAAGAATTTGCAAAGAAACAGCGGGCCCCAATCTCTGGGGAATTACGTTTCGACGTCCCCAACGAACTTAGCCAGACATGCCAACGGAAAGTTCCAATCGAACATCATATCCTCCATGCAGTTTCCGGCGACTTGCAAGACAGAAGCTACCTTGCAAGTGTCGGACCATTCCACGGATCACAGTGATAATACGTCTGAGGTATCCGACGAAGGTTATAGAAGTTTAGGTTTGATGCCTGGTGATAGAACTAGGAATAGGTCTTCATTGTACAGTCAGAATTCCGCTGAAGATGCGGAATATAATGGTATAAACCTTAAATATCTTAAATAGTAGCTTTTTTCAAAAACACTTGTTCCTTTCACAGAGCATCAAGAATCAGTTGACTTAGAAGACGAAACGAACGACATGGGCCTAAGAAAAACGCATTTCTCTGAAAAAATTTACAAAGATAATCCGGAAGCTCGTAGGCAATTGCAGCAACAACAACAACTGCAACAGCAGCAGCTACAACAACAGCAGCAGCTACAGCAACAGCAGCAGCTGCAACAACAGCAGCAGTTACAACAACAGCAGCAGCAGCAGCAATTACAACAGCAGCAACGATTAATTCAACAATCCCCTCCAATCCTTCCAAGTAGATGTAACAGCGTAGATAGAATTGAAACACCTATCATGAAATCTACTTTACCGACATCTTCACCACGTAGAGCCATTCCAAAACAACTCTCCAACATTAACAATACTTGGAGTTCAAGGCCGAAGAACGTAAGAGCATCGCTAACTCCTGAGAGTTTTACGTCACCTTTCAACAGAACATCACCGGCTCGTAGAAGCATAGCCAGCTTTGCACCACAATCGCGCGGTACCCAATCTGCTAACACATCACCCACGAAAATCAATTTCAGACAGCAACTTATCAAAGCCGCCAAACAAAGCGATAACGATGAAATGGTCTTTGAAGAAGTCCACAAATTACTGAGACAATACGTCAGTCAAAATTCCTTAAATGAATTTGATGATTTCAAAATTAAACCGGACGATAACAAAGGAGCCGTTAAAAGCAGAAAAGATTCTCGGCCGAATCTGGCGACGAGAATACCGGGTCCAGTTTCGGCGAAACTGTGTTAGTAACGTAAATTGAAAAAAATTTCAAGTTATACGTTTCGGTGCTATGTAGCTTTTCATGTTTTTTTTTATAACCCTAACCGTCTAAGAAGTGCAATATACTGGACTGCAAGTTTTTTTAACAGAGTACCGCTCCTAGAACAGTACTGCTTTATTCTCTGTAAGTTACCGATTTAATTCAAAGATTACATCATCAATTTATCGTAATTTCAATATTATTTTTGATCGGTTGATTTTAGCGGCGTCGCCTACCAGGATAATTGATGCGTCTAAAATCAACGCGACACTTATGTGTGTTATTATCTAGTATATAACACATCCACTACTTAACTCTATTTCTTTACTTTTTTAGCATAGCTTTAAAGCAATATCAATTTCAGATACTGTAATTTTGCAATTGGCAACTTGTTTTCAATGAAAACGTGTTTATTTTAACTTATTTTATGAGAATATGGAATATTACCTTATTGATATTAAAGTGCTGCCTATACCAGGCGGAGATTCTAAATTATGGGAAGGGTAATTTGGTATTTCCACACTGTATTTCACCTCCAGGTATATTTACTGGACAAAAATCAAAAATCAGTTTAGTAATGGATTATTTTTTTACAGAACGTCATATATATTTAGGCGCGTAAAATAAAATTGGAACAAAAAAAGGTGTCAGCAATTATTTCGACAGATCACGTGTTATTAAAACGCAGTTATACTTGTTAATGATTTAATGAATTAGGGATCGTTTTCTTCAAAGTTTCAAAGTTCTGATCGTAAAATGTACAGTATCTGTCTTATTATTTTTTAAATATTAATCTTGTTGTTTTAAGAATTTTACGCGTTAGTTAAAATTAATTTAATAAAAAAAGAAGAATTTCAAAATTAAGGTTATGTCATTCTGACAAGTATCGCTATTAAACGAAACTGCACAAATGTATTGGACTTAAACTACGTTTGCGCAGGACGGAAGCTTCAAATTAATTTAGTATATAGCTTAGGGAGCCTTTTTATGTTCAATTAAAGACACCAGAAGCTGTCAAAAACATTAGACTTGGTCACAGTGATAGAAACCTTAATGAAGCGAAACATGTTTCTTACAATTGAGGCCATATTATTTTGGAGGGTTTATTAAGAATTCGGACGTTATTAAAACATAACATTACTTTCTATATACACATAATATAGCGAAACAATATTACTACATGTGTTGGCGAAAAAAAATTGATTGTATACGCTCAAATCCATCCGAAATTTTCCAAATCTCAGTTAAACATGACGCGTACGTTCCGGTGCTTTCGGGAAGATTTCGGTTTAAGGAAAGACGAAACGTTATTTTCTCATATTATATTCTTTATTTTTCCGTTGAGCCTTCAGATATTTTTAGCGATTGTTATAGCTTTGACTGGAATGATGAAATGAAAACGATAGTTACCTAACTTCTCGAGGTCGTAGAGCAAGAGCAAGTATCGCGTTTTTGGATCTAAAAAAATATTGTAAAAGTTAGTTATTAGCGAGGCAATATACTCAGGATAGTTTATTTCGCGTTATTAATTCTTCTGCGCTATTTTGCTGTTATTTCGATTGGAAAAAAAGGAGGGTCATTAAATATCATTGATGGTGGTGAATAATGTGAAACAGAAAAAACATTCCATTTTTTTATTACGGGAAAAAAAATAGTGGCAGAGATTTTTGTACGGTAGTTTTATATACTAAAAAGGAAGAAAAATCAAATAAAGTAGATATTAGAGAACGCATAATGTATATTTATTATTGTAATAATTATTTTTTTATTTCGGGAAATTAACAAAACATTGACAATTTTACCACATCTATATTATTAGAGTTACGTTATTATAATTTGTTAATTTAACACTTACCACCTAAGTTGAATTAACTGTACACGTACATATGTCAAGTATGTATAGATCGTTTTTCTTTTTTTACAAATATGAATAAACTATTAATTTATAAATTGTTGTTTTAATTCCATTCATAATTTGCGAATTATAATTACTTTTGTACGAAAAGTGGTAGGCAACGTATGTATATACACTACCGGTCATATTTATTTGCCCACCCCAATTTTATGTGTTTCCTGAAATGCGGATTATCTTTCGAAAAATCTGTATTATAATTATTCAACAATATTATTAGTGGAAGTAATTCCATATGAATTTCTACGAAAATCTTAAATTGTTTATGATATATCGTAAAGGTGTCATAAATTGGAAAAATACCATAAATATTATATAGGCTAATCCCTACAGTATTAATAGTTTTACCTGCATTTCCGAAAGGTATTACCAATATTGTGTTATTGTACTAACTAATTACAATATTAGGATGTGTTATTCAAAAAGGAAAATAAATTTTATGTCAGTCATCGTTCATCTTTTGTTGCGAAAACAGTGAAACAGAGAGTTATTGTGAATATTTTAATGCAATGCCGAAGACGAAAGAATTATCTGTTGAAGTGCGTGCTATGATAATTGCTTATCATCGTACGGGTAAAAGTAATAGCGAAATTGCAAAAGAATTACGATTAAATCGCAGAACCGTTTATTATAACGTTAAAAAAATTGAAGAAAGTGGTACATTTTCCAACAAAAGAAGATCTGGGCGACGCAAAGCGACGACATCTGCAGATGACCGGCATTTAATATGGATAAGTAGACGCGATAGACGAAAAACAGCACCAGAAATTGCTGCTGAAATAAATAGAGCGCGTGCTAAACCAGTTAGTGTGTCCACGGTACAGAGAAGGTTGAGGCAAGCGGGTTTATACGAAAGAATTGCTCTGCGAAAACCACAACTACGAAAGCAAAACAAGATAAAACGACTGAACTGGGCTAAAGAACATAAGAATTGGACGATTGATCAGTGGAATAATGTGTTGTGGACAGACGAATCGAAGTTTGAACTTTTCGGTAGTAAAAGGCGAATATTCGTAAGAAGATCCGCAGGAGAAAGAATACTGCCAGAATGTATTGCGCCTATCGTAAAACATGGAGGAGGTTCAGTAATGATTTGGGGTGTTTTGGTGGAAGATCTGTAGGCGATCTCGTCGAAATTGAGGGAATCCTAAGAAAAGAAGGCTACAAGGAAATTTTAGAAAATAACGCTGTTCCTTCAGGACTAAGGATTCTTGGCGAAAACTTTGTATTTCAACAGGACAACGATCCGAAACACATTTCTAGATTGTGTGGCGATTACTTGTGTCAACTAAAAGAGCAAGGGCAAATCTCTATAATGGTATGGCCAGCTCAATGCCTGATCTGAACCCAATAGAGCTTCTTTGGGAAGAATTGGACCGGAAGGTTCGAGAACGTGCTCTATCATCCACCACTGTACTGTGGAAACAACTTCAAGAAGCCTGGGCACAAATTACAGAATATGTGCCGCAATTATCAAAAATAAAGGTGGGTACATTGATGAGAGCAAAATTTAATAATAATTAATGATAAAGTTTTTATATAAGAAAAATGTAACTATTTTATGTTTATTTTACACTATTGTATTGGTACAATAAATAAATTTTCAGTACACATTTGATAGTTTAATAATTTTGGCTAAAACTAAGGGTGGGCAAATAAATATGACCGGTAGTGTAAATTAAGGTAAGTTGTGATGTTGATTTTAACATTAGACGTAACAAAGTTGACACTTTTTTTCTTTGGTAGCATAAATCAATATGTTCTATATTGTATTACAATCCCATATAACATCTCGTAGATTAAAAGTTATACAATCGCAGACGGTGTTGAAGCTTTTTAATTCAAAGTTTTATTGATTTTCTATTAGTGTAAAATACTATATTATTATTTTGTACGACAACCGTTTTGAATCTCGTGGTATTGACAGGTTCATATGACTCATTACTTTCAATATGTACCGGTATTCTTTTTACATATTTGCTTTAATGTTAACTATATATATGATTTTATTTATATCAGGCGGTACTTACTATTTCAAAATTTCAGCGAGAAAATATTAAAACAGTTACCTATTGCAACCACTTGTAAGCACGAATATCTTACATGGTAAATGTAGGTGTTTGTGATACGTACAAGTACATACATGCCGTATTTACGTACAACATATTACATTTCTATTCGAAAAGAAAACACGTTTCTCACTTACCTGTTTGTTGCAAAACGATCAACCCTTCTATGGTAACGAACATCTCCGGCATCCAAAATTAGTCAAGCAAAAAAGAACACCAATGACCTCAAAAGAAACTGCATATTTATCCGAGACGTAACAAGGTCAATATTATTTGTATAAAAACATCCACCCACGGTACATGTATGCACAAAGGACAATAAACGGACACATTTATATACATACATATATATGGTATATGCATAATTGTATAACACGTCTTGATAATGTGACAAATTAACATCAACAAAAATTCGAACGCCTACTTGGATAATAAGTTTAGGGTGAAGCATAGAAAGAGCAGTTTGCTACTTACTGCAATAATTTATTAATTTACCAGCTTTGCATCTTTAATTTAAAATTACGTTTTCTATCACATAAATAATAAGTATATTATTAAATATTATATTAATCACCTACGTTCTCTACAAAGGATACATTCATATACTTTGCATACAAGTACTTGTTAATATGCACAATTGAAGTAACAGAATGTGAAATTTTTTCTTTAAACATATTTAAAGATTATTTGCAATTATAAATTGATATTAACAGTTTCTTAATGAGAAAATAATAAATCAAATGTTTAATTTCTCCAATTATTTATTTCCTACACAATTTATTACAGGCACATGTCAAATATTTTGAACACAATTCATAACGCACGGCGTCGTTTTGTATTCATTTTCAAAAGAGACCTCACAACACAAACAGTAACAATATGAACAATTTGGCAGGAAACATTGACACTTAATTGACGGTAGCAGAGCAAAGCAGCCTGGATCCTAAAAGAAAGTTGTACTTTATTGCGTTTAATTTATAAAAATAAGTCGTCTGACTAATTTTTATTGATTAAATGAAATTTAGGGTATTAATTTATTCTAATTGTCTAATTATCTAGATCGCATACTTTAATAACTACGTTGTTATCAAAAATGAGTATCACGTAGTAGGTGTTCTAATAGGGCTGTCGATATTATATTGTTTACAGATGCAATCCGCTGGTAAATTATTTCATACTTTCTAAAACTAATAGAGGCCCTATTATAGATTGATGAGCTCGATGAATAATAAATATTGTCCAGATATTAATAGCTAAGTCCTTACTACCATAAAATAAATGTAAATGTAATAAGTATTTTGACCATTTTACTTATAAAATGTATATTAGCATTTCAATAATATATTCTTACATTAACTGAATGATTCTCTTTACAACACATGGTCTTGCTCAGAATCGGTTCCATCTTACAAAATTGACAAACAGTCCTCCTGCAAAATTTAGATTCGCATGAACAGTGCAGCCAACAATTGGAGAACGGACAGAACGTCTTTCTCAGAAAGCAATATCTAGCGTATATTACTGAAAACGGGAAGTTATCGTAGTTGAAATGTTAAATTTAGGTATAAACATTCTCACTCATTAATATCGCGAAAAAGTAAGTCAGAATGCCTATAAATAGCCAAGTTTGAAAATTCAGGCCGTAATAATCATCGTTTGGCATTATATGCTAATGTAAAACGTAATAATTTAAGCGAAATGTCATGTGTCTTATTAATTGAAAGCTGGGAACAGCGCCCTCAGTGATGTCTAATAACCATATATTTTCAATTTAGAAAAATCGAATTCGATATATCTTATTTTTGAACATTACTTTAAATGTGATTTTATAAAAAAATTGTTAAAAAGTCTATTTGCTTCATACCTAACACGTTTATATCTACATACATACAAAAATAATAATTGGGGAACTGTATACTTAGTTGCATATATCGAATTAGTGAAGGCAGAGAAACTAGAATTAAATACTTTTGTGATCGTCAATTTTGATCTCTCTGTACTTTTCCACTACCAACCTTATTTGAAATCGATATTAAGCCCATGTAAAGGGAGAGAAAGGTTTCAATTTATAGAAAGCAATATGGTTTTCACTCGAAATTTAAAAGATGTATGCAACCCAATTCATTATTTATTTATTGAGCTTTACATATTATATATAGAATACAACCGTTTTTGTTATTTCAATTTCTCTTGGTGAATTTATGATGTATTAAATGGAAATGAAATTCGGTCGCCCAATAATTTTCTTTTCTGGCGCAGCGCTTGTACGATATCATTTATAGAATCGATTCGTTCATTTCTGTTTAAAATAATTTGTTGCAACAGTTTAATCTGCCGTCTAAGCATTTGTATTCCTTCCGGCATATACAATTCTTCAGTCTGGGCTTCTTTCTCATTCACACTGTCCAGAGATGAAGTTGGCGATCCATCAGGACTTATTTCCCCATATAAGTAGGACGACTGATAGAGATTTTTTATCTTCGGAGTTCTCCTATCAGAAAATTTTATTTTCTTCCCTTTCATTTGATAATTTCTGTTAAATTCGGAATCATTTTCTTCTTCTGTTACATCGTCCATACATGACAAATTGTAAATGTTTTCAAATGCGTGTAGATTATGCAATTCCAATTGTTTTTCATATTTTTGAGTTAAAGGAAAGCTTGTAATCTTAGTCGAAACGTTGTGGAATTTATATTTCGGATGCTTAATATGGGAATCGATCATCGATAAATATTCACCTTCGATGTAGTCGTCATTATAAACTTTATTAGCTTCTGCTAGGTCATTTTGCTTTTTTAATGCATCTGCAAAGTGCCGAAACGAGTCAACATTTTCGGCAGGAAATCTAAACAAAATAAGCATGTAAAAAATATTATTTAGTTTTCGCGCTATATTTTTGAGTATCTACTTGTCAATAATGATGCAATAATTTAAGGTTATGATAAATAATTATCTCCTTACAAGTGTATTAAATATACGCCTCACATAAATAATTATAATAAATATCTATATCTAATGAATAACTTTATTGTCTTCTTATATAACCTACATATGTAAGAGTACTGATCTTGACAAATGTCATTTTGTATAACGAAAATGCTCTTATTAATTACAAACGTACCTGGGCAATTTTGTATTTTTCAATGATTTAATGTTATTGGATTTATCAATAGCGAAACGAGCTTGCATTTATGTATATACAGGATAAGTTGTGGTTGCACAGCACAGAAAATTTTCCAATCGCAAAGAAATATTCAAAATATGTTACTAAACAAAAATGAACACATGTATTTATACTATCTAGTTACCTGTATTCCAAAAAATGGAAGTACGTGTTATAAATACAATGCAAATCTTGTGCGATACAGAAGCAGAGAGCTAAACTAGCAAGTCAATATGTAAGTACCTATTTGTGCACATTTATTCTAATGTTGCTAATTACAAAAATCTAGTGCTGTATTTTTTAGTACTCTATCTGATACAGAAAACTAATACTTTTATATTTAATAGAAATCTAAGAATCAATAAAAATATTTTCGATTAAAAACCATAAACTAGCCAATTTATTTTTGTTGGGCCTATTATTGCGGTATTAAATGAAAATAAAAAAAAAAACGCAACATTTTTATCTATCTATTTATTTAAAATAATAATTGTAAATACAACAATTACACCTTCATATTGCTGACATGACGTTGAAGAATCAAATTAATAATCACTTTCACGTATAATCCTATACCTTTTTTCTCGTATTAAAAAAAATAAAATTGGAAACGAATTCAAGTTTTTTTTTCTTGATGCCTGTAAAATATATTTCAGTGCGCTGACGGATTCTATTCTGATGACGATGACTTTTTTACATATCAAAAATTATTTAGTCTATTAAATTAACTTAAGATGATTCAGCTAACTTCTCTGCTTTCTGTACGACTTCCTCGATTGGACCTACCATGTAGAAGGCCACCTCTGGCAGATGGTCCAACTCACCATTCAAGATCTTTTGGAATCCCTGTAAAAAAACATAAAATTGAGGTGACATTACGACTTTGCTAGTTTGTTAATTTTGTTTTGTCACAAGTGAAAGAAAATTTTTACACAGTTTCAATTCATTACTTTAGTCTCTTTTTAAAATGTATTCATGTTCAAAATATAAATCTATCTGGCTACTACCTCTGAAAGATCGAAATATACTTTAACTATAATTCGGTAGGTTGACAAAATTTCAAAATATAAACTGAATAAGTTTTGGGAATGAATAATTTCGCATCAATTTCTACAAAATTTGATCTTACCTTAATAGTCTCCTGGAGCGGCACTAACTTTCCGGCATGACCAGTGAAAACTTCGGCCACTTGGAAAGGTTGCGAGAGGAAACGTTGGATTTTACGGGCACGGGCTACGGTCAACTTGTCGTCTTCAGACAATTCGTCCATACCCAAGATGGCGATGATATCCTGTAAGGATTTGTAATCCTGAAGAATTTTCTGTACACCACGAGCAACGTTGTAATGCTCCTGGCCAATGATGTTGGGGTCCATGATACGGGAGGTGGAATCGAGGGGATCTACCGCCGGATAGATACCCAGTTCGGCGATGGCGCGTGACAATACCGTGGTAGCGTCCAAGTGAGCGAATGTCGTTGCAGGAGCGGGATCTGTCAGGTCATCGGCAGGTACATAGATGGCCTGTACGGATGTGATGGAGCCTTTCTTTGTTGTTGTAATTCTTTCCTGCATGCTACCCATGTCAGTGGCCAATGTTGGTTGATAACCTACGGCGGATGGGATACGACCCAGTAAGGCAGATACCTGATATAAAAACAAAAGTTGTAATATTTAAGAATTATTTCCTTGCAAAAATATATATTTTCTAATTAGAACAAAATCAATTTCCTATGCTTTTCTTATAATATACATACCTCAGAACCAGCTTGAGTAAATCTGAAAATATTGTCGATGAAAAGCAATACATCCTGTCCCTCCTGATCACGGAAATACTCGGCTACGGTCAGTCCGGTTAGAGCTACACGGGCACGAGCACCTGGTGGTTCATTCATTTGTCCGTACACTAATGCTACTTTAGATGTTTTATCTTTCAATGAAATGACGCCGGATTCAATCATTTCATGATACAAATCATTGCCCTCGCGAGTTCTTTCTCCTACACCAGCAAACACGGAGTAACCACCATGAGCTTTGGCTACATTATTAATAAGCTCCATAATCAATACCGTTTTGCCTACACCAGCTCCACCAAAGAGGCCGATCTTACCACCCTTGGCGTACGGAGCTAGCAAATCTACAACCTGTAGTACAAACATTAGTAATGAGCTATATATTTACATTAACTGACAATCATGTGCTTATTATAAACAACTTCAAAATTCAACTAACCTTAATACCGGTAACCAAAATTTCTTGTTCTACACTCATTTCTACGAACTCTGGTGCTTCAGCATGAATTGGTGCCAATTTATCAGTTGGAATGGGGCCCCTTTCATCAATCGGTTCTCCAATTACATTAATAATACGTCCCAATGTTTCCGCTCCTACTGGAATACGAATTGGGAAGCCAGTATCTAAAACTTGTTGGCCTCGTACAAGACCTTCTGTGCCATCCATGGCTATAGTACGAACGGTATTTTCACCAAGATGTTGGGCAACCTAGTAACACAATTAGTTAGTATTTGGACTAGAATTGCAAAGTATGTATATAAAATAACAGTTTCTATTTACCTCAAGTACAAGTCTTGGGGCGCGATTTTGAACCTCCAAAGCATTTAAGATTGGTGGTAAATTATCTTCAAATTGGACGTCTACTACGGCACCGATGACTGCTACGACTTTTCCTTTGGCGACTCCCGCAGCAGCGGCGGCTGGTTTTGCCGCAAAATTCCTCTCTGGAGATTATTTTAAAAGATTAATTTTATAATACATCCAAATATTATTTTGGAAGGCCGGACGATATATCAATATGGCGTACCCTTATATCATACATAGACTATTATGTAACTTGTTACATTTAAGAAAATCAATGAAAACACTCAATAATCTCATAGGAAATATATTAATTTCACATTAATTTGGAATAAGAAAGCGCCAAGCAATTAAAATCTTTTAATTTTTGGATATGTAACATTTTGGATTTACCACATCCACATATCATCCCGGTCGACTTTCAAACACCATATATTCTAATAAGCTGAAATTTTGGCCAACGAAAATTAACTTACGTGTTACACATTGTGTTCCCAATACTTTAAGAACTTCGGATCCTAGCTTTTCTAATGGTTTAGCAGCCAAAAGGCTGGAACTTGACCGACTCACGGCACCCAACATGGTTGGCAGTGTACAGATCTCAGTCAACGTAACTCTCTATTTGACCGCTAGGCTATTGCGACTTCCTGTTGGCGCATGAATCTTAAAAAAGCATGCGCCCCGTTAAATCAAAATCATTACATAATTGTGTTTCTAATAAGATTCAAAAAAGTATCTGAGTTTGTAATATTTTTTAAATTATAAATTAAGACAATGAAATGAAAGCTTAACAATTTCTTTATGTATTTAATCAATAAGTAACTACATTTTTCATATCATCTATACTTGATGAAAGATATTCAAATAAGCAAATTTTTAAAGAGACAAGGTGTGGCAAAATCTTCGATTGATTCCCGTGGGACCGCTTTATTCCATTTAACGTTCATAATTTTAATAACACTGATTATTGATAATAAATTTTTCCAACCAATTTCTGTTCTTTGTCAACAATTCGCATAATAATTCAAGCCTGTCAAGGCGGATCTTTTTTCCCGCATATTTCTAATAAGGTTGATACCTTTTAATTGCTGAAGGTTTAATATAACAATCATCATAATTATTTCGTATTGATATTAACAAATAGTATTTATGGAACAAGATTAAATATTGGAAATATTCGTCTGAACACTGTGACATTCAAAATAATTAGATATTTTCTTCAAGATTATGGCAAATTATTGTGAAAGTAGCAAACAGTTCTACAGGTTAAATTATAAAATCTAAAGCTTGAATTGAAACAGTACTTTTCTGTAAATTTAAACTATACATTCGATGAATTGATATTATTGTTTTCAGTTGAATAATAAGTCAATTGCAAAAAATATTTTATTAATAATAGTTTATGCTATAAAGTATAAATACATTTTCAATAACAATCAGTATCAACCAGCTGTGAAAGATTCACAAACAGCAACTGTGTGGTCGAACCCCAAAGATACTTGCTTTACTTTTCCACCAATAGCAACCTGAAAATAAGTTATCATTCACATTATAAAAGGTTTGCACTACTAAAACTCGTAACATACTTTCAAGGGAAAGAACTGATCATTGGTCGTTCCCAGACCCAGACAGCAGTCTCTGTTTCGGCCCCAAATATATAGGTCTCCTTCAGTTGTTATAGCACCCAGATGACTTAGACCACATTCCACAGCTACAACATGATTATTAGGACTAAAATCATTTAGACCAAAGAGAGGAGGAGGTATATGAATTGGAATTGTCGATTGCTGCACATGAGGACCAACACCCAATAAACCAAAACCCCACACATATACATGTTGTTCCTCTGTAAAAAAGAACCAAGTGATATTTCAGATAAACGCAAATTATTTTCGAAATAATCCTGTCTATTTTATTGCTCATGAATTAGAAATTGTTGATTTTTCTATTTTCAGCATTAGTATTTCAACATAGGAATATTACTTAAACTAAGATTACTAAGAAATGAATGTCTCAATGTTAAAATTTGGCAATTCTGTCGAAAATTGCTTAAAACTGGAGATGAGGAGCTTACCGTTTAAGACCATGCAAAATGAACCACCACTTGCAATATCTATAATTTTACCTAAACCTTGACAAGATGTTAAAAACGTAGGATTGGAAATTTGTTGTAAATCATCTTTTGTTGAAATCTGACCATATTCTGTATTACCCCATCCAAATACTTGCCCTTTATCTATTAAAATAAATGGTTTTGTTTAGAAACTTAGAGTGCAATGTATTTCAACATTGTCTATGATTTGTTTTATTTTTAGTAAACATGTAGATACTTACCATTCAGAGCTAAAACAAAATCAGACCTACACGACAGTTTAATTATATTTTCACCTTCAATATCTCCTTTAATTTGGGTAAATTTTTGCATTGAATTATAATGTCCAAGTCCAGTTTGACCATCAGCACCCCAACCGCAACTGTGCACAGCTCCATCTTCCACTATAACAATTCTGCAACAGAACTATTATATCATGGTTATGCTATCTCTTAGGTAAATTTACGTGTGATCTTGTCCGCAAAGGACATCTGTAATTTCTTTGCTCTCAATATTTTTTATATGATTAACTGTATGATTATTAACAAATGATTCATTTTCTATAATTTGTCTGCCGCATTGACCATAGGCATTGTTTCCCAATAAGAAAAGCCCATCATTAGTTAATACAGCTAAATGTGCTCTTCCCGCAGATATTTTTTTAACTTGAATTCTTTCCAAATTATGAAATGGTATATTAATTGGTTGGGGAAAAAATATAACTTCAAGTATCTTATTTCCTAATTGGTGACAACCAATTTGCGAATCTGTATTTAGACCTGTGCCAAACACTTTGCCGTCTACTGAGTTTTCCACAACAAAAGCAGTGAATCCAAATCCAGATGCTACGGAAATTACCTAATTTTACCATTTTTTAAGATTATTTAACAGAATAAAATGCTTACATCATATTTTTCTCCAAAACCTAATCGTTTGGGATGTCTTACTGAACTAATTAGTTTTTTTTGCTTAGTATATTTGACACCTAATGCTCCCGTTTTGACTGATCCCCAAGTGTATACTCTATTTCTATCCTTGTTAGTTCTTGCATAGTCAAATACTATTCATAAATAACTGTTTAGAAAAACATGCTACATATAAAATGTTTTGAGAATACCTGGTAAAGATTTAATATATTCTTCGCTATGAGAATATTCATTATTTGCTAATACTTGCGTTCTTAAACGATTGGATAAAATATCCTTGGAAAATAAAATATGCCTGAGTTTCATAATGCACAATTTTCTAAATACAACTCTTTAATGTATCTCATACAGTTAATTAAAAATTTAAGGTTAACATTAGAATACCAACTACAAATTATAATTTACCCTAAATTAAAAAAACCAGATGTTCACAGAAATTTTTTCACTGTTTTTTTAGTCTTTCTCTTGATTTTGCTACATGTAAATATAAAAACGTAAATAATTTCGAATAATAATCTTAAAGCACAAACTTGGAAAACCCTAAAGAAAAAAATTATTTACTAAAGCAAAACGTTTTTATTTTTAAAAATTTTTTTTTTATTTAAGAACATTCAATATCTTCTAACCAATTGGAATTAACGCCGTCAAAATATATTGGATTAGATCTTGGATCTCTTTCTCTCGAGCCCTGAGGAACTAATTCTTCTTCAAAAGTTTTCAGCCTTTCATTAAGTACGTAAGCAACATCAGAATAATGATCAATAACGTTTGAATATTCGCAAGGATCATTTATCAAATCAAACAAGCACCCTTCGGTACATGTTATTTCTGTTGGTTCATTCTCGCCACATTCTACGTCAATTGAAGAACGTATTTCTTCAATTATATCTTCTGTAAGTGTATTCCCGCCCGAAATATTCGAAATTGCTTCGTTAACATAACTATTTAAAACTTCCGACACACTGTAAGACGGATTTTCCTCGTCACGTCCATTTTCTCCGAAATGTGCATCATTTTCGCCATTATTGAAAGTTCCTGGGAAAAAATAGACGGCACGAAATCGTTATCATACAAGAAAATAATCATAATCTACCGTTTATTAGTTTGAATCGTCCGTTATAACCAATAATTGCTGCATTGTTTAGTACTTCATCGTAATCTAAAAGGACTTCGTTTCTCTCCGAAGGTAAGTATTTAGAAATAGTATCCCATTGATCGATCGAATCTACATTTTCCAAATCTGTGACATTTCCACCTAAAATTAAATCAAATTCTAGTTTTTCTTTATCTCGAGCGTATATAAATTTAATTATTTGATATTTAAAATCGTGTGCTGTCTTTGGATATTTTACTTGTCTTTGTCCATCTTCGCGTTACATAAAATAGTTTTATATAAAAAATACACAGAGTACATGCAATTAATTTAAATCAATTAAAAGATAAGTTATGTGTATATGTTATTCAAATGTTATATTTCGGTCCAGCAAAATTTAATTATCAACATCAATTGAATTAAGCGTTAAACATTTGTGCATTTATTTTGAGATTTCATGCGGAAATGTAAAAAAGTAAATCGAAGCCAATAATAACATTCTTCTTCAAACATTCACAATTAAATAGACTTACGCAGTCTAAGAGTAGGTATGCTCGTGACTTACCGGCAATACTGTAAAATGTCGCGTATAAGTCACTGATGTGAATCAAATTATCGTTAATATAATTCTTATTTGACAGCAGAGGGCTATAGATGGCAGCTGGAATTCGGACACCACCTTCAAATAAAGTTCCCTTTAACTACATAAAAAAGAGATAATTAATGAATGGGGCAAAAAAAAACGTAAAATGTATGTGGCTGTTGTTGATGGTTGTGCAAGTGCAATGGTTTTGATTTTTTTAAAGTGTTATCATATGCATAGGTATTTTTTTACAACATAACCATTTATTTTGGAGGATTGCGAATCCTCAATAGGTATTTATGTATGTATATACATATGTATGTACATATAAATATTGTTAAAATGCCTTTATTGTTTGCATAGATTTATGTTCGTATCTTAAACAATTAATATTTACCCAATTTATCCTTTTTCTATTGTAAATAAGTTATGTTTTGCAATAGATAGTGAAAAGTAAGTGTTATAAAC
Source organism: Dermolepida albohirtum (assembly GCA_031893035.1). Lineage (NCBI taxonomy): Eukaryota > Metazoa > Arthropoda > Insecta > Coleoptera > Scarabaeidae > Dermolepida > Dermolepida albohirtum. The sequence goes on from JAVIWB010002041.1 coordinate 217,821, forward strand.
AATATTCGACTTATTTAAACTTGTCGGTTAATGACTTAGAGGTAAGTTCCTGCCTTATCACACTAAGGTCTCAGATTTGATACGAACATTTTTCGTGGTTTCATTTTTTGTTTAAGATATATGCCGACTGCCAACAATTTTAATTCGATCCATGTGTGCAAGCGTAATAATAACTTATGTAATTAATTTTGTAAACGAAAATAAAGATACCGTTTCATTATAATCGGACCTACCCCTTTTAGTGGCCAATTCGATGCAGTGTTTGCCATAGATCCTGTTGTCGGTCCACCATTATCGGACATAAACATTACGATTGAATTTTCCAACATGCTTTCGTCGGACAATGCTTTCACAATTTGTCCAACGGAGTCGTCCAATCTATTAAGAATATCTGAAATGTAGTGCATTTTTGTTTATTTATTAATAGAAAACTCGATCGATTAGATACAATATCGACTTTTGTTGAATTTAGTTAAATGGTTTTAAATGATTTGCCATACAAAGGAACAGTCGTAAACAAAATGCGTTACGTACAAGCTTTCTACGATGAAAATTTATTAAAACAGCGTCCTAATAATACCTGCATATAATCGTCTTCTTTCATCTTCGATATAATAAAACTTTTCATTGGTGTGATTCACATCGGGCACACCCAATGTAGTTCCGTCGTATCCAGTGTGCCCGGCCAAATGTGCCACCGTAAGTAACAAAGGGTTCGTTTTGTTGTGATTTCGTATGATTTCTACGGATTTTTCCGTAAAAACGTCGGTGGCATATTGACCGTTTTCGGACCATGCTGTACCGAAAGCATCATGCAGGTCGTAGCCTTCCCAATCCTAAAAATAACTTTTGCTAGTAATTCCTATGATTCTTTACAGAGATGCACTAACGTCAGAGTACAAAGTATAATTAAAGTAGTCCACCATGCCGTTCCAATAACCGAAATGCTGATCGAAGCCTCTACGTGTGGGACAGTAATTTTTACAAGCATTTCCCAAGTGCCATTTGCCGACCAAATGCGTAGAATATCCCAACGTTTTTAATTTTTCTGGCAGGGTCGGCATATCTAATGGTATATAACGATTTTCACCTGCTATTATTGGGAAACCTTGGAAACCTGAAAAGTTGCATTTGTATAAATGAAGTTGTTAACATTTTTACGTTAGTTTCTTAAAAATTAGTCTTGACGGTTTATTTTAGTTATATATATATATATATACTACTGTGGGCAAAAAATGGTAAGACTTTTAAATTTAAATTTCGCGCGAAAACCCATTCGTCGAAATATTTTTTTTCTAGGTTGGTATGACTGTCAGTGACATCTGTGCCAAATGTCACATCAAAATAATCATTAGTGTTTAGTATACGCTTGTCTTTCTGAAGTACAAAAAGTGCATTCGGTGATTTTTACAATGAGTGAAATTATTCAACAAAGAAGTTCCATTAAATTTTGTGTACGGAATCAAATTTCTGGTGCCGAAACGTTCAGAATGTTGCAAAAGGCCTTCGGTGATAATTATTTGTCGCGAGCAAGTGTTTTGGATAGGTACAAATTATTCAAAGAGGGTCGAGAACGCGTTGATGACGAACCACGTCCAGGACGGCCATCAACATCAACTGATAATCAACGCGTCAATAGAATCAAGGAATTGGTGCTTGAGAATCGACGATTAACAGTCAGAGACCTTACTGGCATCGTTGGAATATCGGAAGGATCAGTGAAAACCATTTTGAAAGATCATTTGGGTCTAAGAAAAGTGAAAGCACGATTTGTTCCAAAATCACTCAATTTTTTCGAAAAACAGCGTCGTGTTGATGTCTGTGAAACAATGCTTTCCGATTATCAAGACAAAATGAAAGGTATCATAACTGGAGATGAGACTTGGATCTACGCTTATGATCCGGAAACAGACGATCAATCGGCCGAATATCGTATCAAAGGTGAGCCGAAGCCCAAAAAACCACGTCAAAGCAAGTTAAAAATCAAGGTTATGTTGACAGTTTTCTTCGATTATCGAGGTGTGGTGCACTCCGAATTCCTTCTGACCGGCCAAACTGTCAACAAAGAATACTATTTGAGTGTTATGCGTCGTTCGCGCAATGCTATTCGTGAAAAAAGGCCAGAATTATGGGCCGACAACTCTTGGTTTTTGCACCACGATAATGCACCGTCGCATACTGCATTAATTCTTCGTGAGTTTTTGGCCAAATTTTCAGCCAATATCGTGCCGCAACCACCGTATTCGCCTGATTTAGCTCCGTGTGACTTCTGGCTATTCAGCAAACTCAAACGACCGCTCCGGGTAAACCGTTTTGAGTCAATTGAAGACATTAAACGTGAATCGCTACGCGCATTGAAGGCTATTCCTGAAATTGACTTTAACAACTGTTTCGAGAATTGGAAGAAACGTTGGCACAAGTGTATTGGGGCCAGGGGGGCTTGCTTTGAGGGGGACGAAATAGATTTGGAAGAATAAATTAAGAATTTAAAAATTAATAACAAAGTATTATTATTTTTTGCCCGCAGTAGTATATATATATATATATATATATATATATATATATATATATATATATACTATACCGCTATAAAGGAATATCTCAGCAAAAGCGTCGATTTAACTCTTCTTCTTCCGATAAAGTTTCAATAAAAACGTTTGTGATGCTTTAATCTGGGAATATATTTTAAAAATTAATGTATACTTATTGACACAAAACTTTTAGTGGGCATTGAATGCGGCGACGTTGCGCGGGAAAACACCAGAAAGAGAAACTTGGGGAAATAATATTTCAAATCCGACAGATCCATTCAAGCGGCAAGGGTTAGGTATTACAAGTTCGACTGGCATTGGTTCGTAGAGATTGGCATTCGCGATATAAGTAAGCCAGAAGTCAGTGCTTTGACGTTGTTAATTAGTTCATGTAATTAGTGATTAAGAAATTATTGTAGTAATTGTTTCTGTCAGCTCTGTTAAATTTTATTTTTATCGTCAGTGAATGTTAGGTATATAATAATATCTACATACATATTAATTAATTAGTTTTTATAAAACATTTCCATTTATCAGTACGACGATTTTCTTGTTTTGAGACATAATTTTTTAAATGTAGATACATTCTAACTCTTAAAAAAATTAACTTCGTAAAATAAAAACGAACAATAGTCGCACCTACGAGGGAGCGTCTTTATATTCGCGGAATGAGCGGGTTGTAGACGGGTGAGTAGGCGCATTGGGGGCGTGGCCTGTGCAGCGACTCATGATTAGTATAAATACGAAGTTTCGTTGTTATTAGACGGTTAGTCTTTGAGCTATCGTCAACCAAGTAACATAATCAGGAGTGAAAAGTGAAATATGGAAAAAATCGAATATCGTGCCGTTATAAAATTCCTTACCAGGCAAGGAAAATCAGTCGTGACCATAATGAATGAGATGTCATTGGTTTACGGCGACTCTTGTCCAGGAAAAACCATGGCGTACAAGTGCCATAGTTTATTTAAACAAGGAAGGGAATCCCTTGAAGACGACCCGAGGCCGGGCAGGAGCATTGAGGTGACCACGCCAGCACTTATCCAAAAAGTTGAACAAATTGTACTCGAAGATGCTCGACTAAAGAAGAAACAACTCGCACAAAATGGTTGGAGTATCCGATACAACAATTTTTAAAATCCTACACGATCATCTCGGCATGTCTAAGGTCAGCGCAAGATGGGTGCCGAGAATGCTCACGCCGCCGCAAAAACAACAGCGCGTAGAGTGTTCGCGTGCATTTTTGGACCTCTGTAATGAAGACAAGGATGGTGTATTGAGTGGAATTGTTACTGGAGACGAAACTTGGGTTCATCATTATGAACCTGAGTCCAAACAAGACTCCATGCAGTGGCATAAAAAGGGCACAGCACCTGAGGGTATAAATAAATTAATTGAAAGATGTGAAAAATGTATCCGTCTGGCAGGTGAATATATTGAAAAAGAAAAATAATTTGGTTTTTTTTATTTCCACCCCTTGTCCCCCATTCCGCGAATATAGAAACGCTCCCTCGTAGAATCCACCTACTTACCCATTCGTATTGGATAATTTCCAGTTAATAAAGCTGCCCTAGACGGAGTACAGGTAGCTTGAGAATAAAATCTATTCAATATGACACCATTGTAAGCCAAGGCATCAATGTTGGGCGTTGGGATTTGATTGGAACCGTGAAATCCAAAATCGTTCGAGCCCTAAAAAAATTATTTAATTCAATTATCTTTGGGCAAATATCAATCTGCGAATTGAGATAGCTCGGTTCAATATTGAAAACTTTATGAATTATTAAAATTATTATTAATTGAACACACTTTGGTGGAGGAAGCAGTATATGTGCTTAACAGCTAAAACATGTTTTGAAATTTAAAATAAATCGCTATTATAAAGTCACGGGAAATGGAACAGTCCTAATTAATTTTAGCGGATTTGCGAATAACAAAGAGAATTTATACTTACGATGTCATCTCCAATAATTAGAATTATGTTCGGCTTGTCGAGAGCACTCGCAAAAACGAGATAAAATAGTAATTGTAGTGTAATTTTCCCCATACTGTGCCGAGGAAGTTGTCCTGGAACTACAGAAAATGTTGAAATTAATTGTTTGCTTTTACAAATGACAATGGGAAAACATACGATATAGTAATGCTTCATTTGTGTATACTTGTAAAGATAGTCTTAATTAAACGGATCTATAAGTATTTGATAAGATAATTGATGGAATATTAAATATTTAACACTTATTGCATCACAACTAAATACTGTCAACTTAAACTTGCATCAACGGTTTGTAATATGAGTCATATGAATTTGATTTTAGAGGTCAGTCCGTGCATGAGAATTGTACTTATTTTTTATTATTAAATCTCTAATAACTCTTAGTTGGGTTGACTCATTGTCGAAGGCCCAAGCTGCTGCCTATTGATACTTTTTTTCAGAATCTCTGCAGTATGTATGTAAGTTTCAACACCTGCAATGATGTTGTATTCCAAGCGAGACGATCCTTTTATTTTACATTTTCGTAGTTCGAAAATATTCAATTGTTACATCAAGTTTGAGAATTTAAAAGGTGAAAATTTATGTTGAAATATCGTGGCCTGTTCGAGAGGCTCAGCGGAAAAAGAACAATCTTCAAATTTAAACATTTAAACATTAATCGTCGCATATTTATTCTCAAACAATATTTTAAATTAACATATTACATTTCGCATTAATATGTTATAATGTATACAGTGTAAGCGTGTATCTCTAAGACGTTATTCGTAAAAGTACCTTCGAAAATGAATCATTCTTCGTTTCCATAACTGCTCTTGCAGATATGGAAACGATAACGCACTACCCACGTAGATATCTGATGTAAGCTCATTCTGGCGTTGTTTTGTTTTATTTTTCTCTCGAAAAATAAAAACAATAATATTAAATCAGCATATTATCACTTACCTTTTTTTTAGTTTCGATTTTATTTATGAAATACCATACTCGATTGATTCTTCGGAGAGCATCCTAGTGTAACGCGCACAATTTTGAAACCTACACACAGATAAACACGTCATTTGGAACTCTTTAAAAAAATGCAGATTACTAATTTTACGAGACTTGTTTCTGTAGCGCATGCATATTGAAATGCATATGAAAATTACAAATATTATGGGGCGCTGCTTTAAGACCATACTGTTACGCTCTCTATACATAATAATTTCTTATATCGTTTTTAAGATTCATTTATTTAATTTAAAATACAATTCGATCTTGAATTCCTAAATTATTATACTGTCATTATTTGTCCGGTCCTCGTATATATATTCAGATGCAGAGTCCTTTTGTGTTAGTCACGTACAAATGGTCAAGGCTGCAATAAACACCGAAATCAGGTACCAAAGACTGTACTTGAAGTTACCAACTTCTCACTGACATTATCAATTCAGTTATATTGATTTCTAAATGCAATTCGCGCTTCAAATACCAATCCCGATTTTCTTTCTTTTACACAGAATACACGTCTACTATTCTGTGTAGATAATTTGCTTAATGCTTATATTGAAATTAAAATCACAATTTTAATGTATGCTAATTTGTTTCCCGCCAGTTGTAGCGTGCCTGTTCTTGTTTGCTATTGGTTAATTCAAACATGAACAGTATCCCCTCAGTTATTATAAAGCCATAGCCGTAAGAGAATAACCCTCTTCGCCTTCTGTCGTCCTCCAGACTACACGCGTCCTTCACGTGTTTGTGCCGCGAACCGTTATTCGCGCTTTTTGTGACCTCGTGGTTAATTTCGCGTCCGCGGAATATACACAGCATCCTGACCCAGGATACACCCATACGCACAAACCGCAAGTATTTTATGTATCGCCCGATACACATTTTAATCTCACCGTTTCTTTATACTTTATTAGCAGCCTTCGTACATCCAGACTTACCTTTTATTACAGTTTTGCTATTACGTTTATCATATTTTATTTGGTGCTCCCGTTCTTATTAACTATCTTTTTTTAACACATTCTAACTTTAAGAATTAATTTAACTTGTGAATAAAATTTTAAAGGCATTCCTGTCGTTTTATTTCCACTAATAATCTTTCTTTCAGCTTAGCACACGTCCTGGACTTTTGATGCTCATTGTACACAACTACTAATTATTAACTCCTCACCTCACATTACATTCAATTATAGTACTTTCTTTTCTTTTATTTGCATTTATTATAGCGCTTTAGCTAGCCGAACACGCGCTCGTAATAAATTGACTAACCAACACGTGCAAATAAATATTCTCTATTAAATAATATCCCTATTATTATTTATTAAAACAAAGAAGGTAATAAATTGTCTACATTTGTCTACATTCACACATCCAACCACACATTCACCCATTTTTAACACGTTTTTACAAAGGAGGAGGTAATAATACCTTTCAGTTATTTTTTTATCTCCTGCACATAAAATAATGAAGCTTTCAGGAAAAAACATACGATATCAATTGCATTACGGAGTGTTTATATTAAATTTAAGAAAAAGGTGGAAGGCTATTGAAGATAGTGTTTTGTCTTCACGATACTTATCGTTACCTTTCATTATTTTTTCTCTCATTTTCGTTAATGAAATAAAACCTAACGGGATGTTTTTACATATTCTAACGAGAGTTTTTGCTTTCTCGGATTGTTGGTAGACCTTATTTAAAAGAATCAGAATCAGAATAAAGGCTCGCGATTTTTAAGGTAATTTCATTTTTCAATGCAATCTCCCTTAATTTTAACACACTTGCGCCACCTGTTCTGCAATGTTCTTATTCCGCAAGAAAAAAAAAATTTTGTTGGTCTTCACAATAGACAATTAAATCTCTTATTTCGATTGGTTATTCGCCTGCAAAATGACATCTGAAGGAGATACTTTTTAACAAGTTTCTACATATGAAGAGGTTGGACGGAGCTACATTCGGACTATATGGTACTTGATCTATCTCAAACAAGTTACATTCGCAGAGGATGGATTAGCTACCTTATGAATTCGTGCATTGTTATGAAGAAGGACTTCTTTGTAAAGGAAACATGGAGGTTTTTGATTAATGGCCGTATGTAATTTTGTTAACGCATTGCTGTAAGTGACTACTGTTACTGTAATTCCCTTTGGCATGTATTCAACAAAAATAACTACTGATTTATCCCAAAAGACGGTGCGTCATGATCTTCGAACAATATTTCACTATAAAATATGACTGAGCCTCGTTCCCATACACTCCAATCAGTCCTTCCTGTATAGTTTTTGAAAAAGTATGTTCCTTTATCTCAAATTTGACAGACAAAATAGAAAAATGTCACTATTGCACGTTACTAGGCAACACACAATTAGTTATTTTTATCATAGCTAGGTAGATTTCTGTCTCTAGGTATATTATAGCGCCCTATTACAACTGTTCCGCGCGCGACATTACAAACACTTCAATTATAGAGTTATTGTTTGTAATTTTAGTGTACTGTCTAATTGCGAATGTACAGTATTTTTTAAAAATACATAAAGCAAGCCATATTCATAAAAGGACACTTTTTATTCGGTCGCCAAACATTCATCTCCCTTAACGCGCATAAAATCATTAAAAAAGCATTTTGAATGTACTTGCGACCATCAATTTTTAACAGAAATTTTATAATAATCGATTTTCATTCATCTAAATTATTCTAAAATATTGTTGATAAAAAATATTTTTTAAAGTACCTATTATTTGCAAATATAGCACTTCAGTAACATTTAGATAAATATAATATTAATATTTTCAAGATAGAGATTATTACATAAGAGCACTTATATTTGATAAGATTGCATTCATTAGGATAAACAAAATTGATTGTAAAAGTTTTCTTCTATGTTATTTTAAGCAGTTTCGAAACGATCCACGTAATTTCGGATTTTTAAAAATAGTTCGAACAATATACGTAAATATATATATATTTAAAATTGTTTGAAATATATAATAATTTACGTTGTCTGGCCACTTTGTTTTAAAAATTAGTATCCATTACTTAATGCATTCATTACATAACATTAACATTGTTAATTGTTAGTAATAGTTGGGCTATTGAAGTATATATTTTTGCATAACCTTTTCATACTTTAGTCTGTTTTAATTAATTTATTGTGACTTTGATCTTTTATTCTATTAATTAATCGAAGGTCAATTTTAATGGACACTGTGGTTGATTAAATTAATTCAACATGTCACAGGAATGCTGAAAACTATTTACATATTACCCTATCGATAATCGAGGAATAGTTGAATTTGATGGAGCCTGTGGTTTATTGACTTGATCAATAAGGTTAATATATAACCCCTTTCCACAATTAACTATTTGTAAATTCTGTATACGTATTTCGACAACCAAGTTGTCATCATCAGCAGATAAAATCAAAGTGTCGCACCTGGTAAAACACGGCGAAAAAATTGTACGAAAAATATACTCCACGCGATCCGCATCGTTGAAAACCAGGTGCGACACTTTGATTTTATCTGCTGATGATGACAACTTGGTTGTCGAAATACGTATACAGAATTTACAAATAGTTAATTGTGGAAAGGGGTTATATATTAACCTTATTGATCAAATCGAGGAATAATGCAAACAAAACAAATACGTGTGAACACTCTATTAGTCTTTTATTAGATATTCTTTCCCTACAACCAGTTTTTCTTAAAATTATTTTTATGTTTTCTGATTGCATTTTCTTTCTGGTCCAATTGCACACATACAGCATCTCTGATGCACTTATACATGGTTTTAAATACATTGCCCTCTTAGATGTCCTTTTCTCGGAGCAATTTCAACTGAACCGGATATTTTGATAGCAAACAAAAAAAAATTTTTATTATCGAAAATAGTTTTATTGCTTTTCAAAATATTCTCCTTGAAAACCGATGCACTTTCGTATTCGTTTCGCTGCCACTGTAAAGGCGGCATCTCCAAAATATGAGTTTTGAATGCCCCAACTGCCTCTTCCAACGTAGAAAACCGTTGACCAAGAAGTTTATTCTTCACGTGTAGGAACAAAAAGAAATCACAGGGTGCTAGATCAGGCTGTACGGCTGATGGCTCATCAATTCAATATTTTGCCCGGTCAAATATTCAATTGTTGGAACCGACCTGTGAGAGCTCGCATTGTCATGGTGGAGAATGATCTGTCGTATTCGGTTTGTTTTCCTTATTAATTCAAAAACTTTTGGCAAACAAATAGTTGTGTACCATTCAGATTTGACCGTTCTACAACTCTCCAAAGGCACGGCTGCAACGTGACTGGTTTTTCCGAAAAAGAAGGCGACCATTTGTTTTGTTGTGCTTCGAGCGCGAATGACTTTTATTGGTTTTGGCTCATCTTGGAATACCCATACAGTCGACTGCTGTTTACTATCGGGCTCATACGTGTAGATCCAAGATTCATCACCTGTGACGACTTTTTAAATATTCTTTGAAGCGCCACCATTGTAATTTTTTGCATTTCATGACCCCAATCGACGCGAGTCCTTTTTTGAGCGGTCGTCAAATTGTGTGGTACCTAACGTGAAGATAGCTTCTTAACGGCTAAATGTTTATGCAAGATCTTATGCACGCTGGTGTTACTAATAACTAGAGATGCCTCGACCTCATGGTATGTCACATGACGGTCTTGCATTAATTAAGGCTAATATAACCTCTTTGCATAATAATTTTCGTATTCTGTATACGTATTTTGATAACTAAGTTGTCATCATCAGCAGATAATTAATCATAGTTTCTGCATTGTGATATAAAAAAAATACAAAAATTTGTACAGAAAGGAGTTATATCAATTGATTAATTGCTCGTTGTAATTCTATTTACTGAGAACAAAATACTTGCAACGAATATATTGACTATTTTCCCGAATATCTTTGTACGAACCTAAAACGCACTTTGCTATTTTAATATCAACTCCTACATTGTAGTAAAATTATTATAAATCAAGATTGATTCTTTACGATGTGAATTGTCACGTCTCTATTGTATTTCTATGTCTCTATCACATAGATTTATTAAAAAAACCGGTAAAATGGTTACAACAGCCCCATACATTTTATTACTCTATTGTTTGAGACTTTAACACATATAATTACTATTCATATTATTCTCTGTTGTCGTGTTATAAGAAAAGGAAAGTCGGTGTTGTATAAAATTAATTATTTGTTTATATTTATATTGCAAATTACTAACATAACTTGAACTTCTAATCATTATAAACACTTTCTTAAACGTCTGCTTTTTATCTTTATATAAAAAGAATGATAGATTTGTTGACAAGTTGTGAAAGTCGTTGTATTCATGTAACCTTAGGAAATAAGGAAGTTGAATGAAATAATTCGAAATACATTAAACAATTTTGAGTTAGGCGTCTTTGCCATTAGAACAAAGTATAGTCCGTGGGAATGCTTGGAAATCGAGCAAAATATCTTTATATGTGCTAGAAATTGTACACTTCTTCAGAAAAAAAACATTTCAGATTACAATAATTATAAATGTTAATTAATGTTAACAATTTTTGCAAGTACTGGCATCAATTCAATCCAATAAGTGGACATAATCAAAAAGGTAAAAATAAACCCTTGACACATTAATATTTTATTATATTTATTTTTTATTATGCTATTTAGCAATTTAAAAATTAGTTTTCGTGCAGCATTTGTCCGAGTAAGTTGCAACACGAGTATTTGAGAACAGACGTAAAAGTAACTTATAAAAATGCCGAAAAGAAAGGAACTTAGCACAGAAACTCGTAGTTCTATAATAACGCTACATGGTGAAAAATTGTCACTGCGGCAAATAGCCCAAAAGTTAAATTTATCTTATCACGCGGTGCAAGGAACAGTGAAACGATATTCACAAAGTGGATCATTACAACCAATAAAACGTTGCGGAAGGCCAAGGGTAACTACCAGACAAGAGGATTTGTGCCTAAAAATACTATCAAAATGAAATAGGCGCCTCGCAGCTCCTCAGCTTCGAGCAGAGCTGAAAGAAGGCCGTCGAAAGCCGGTGTCACTGACTACTGTAAAACGTTCGTAAAAAACGGTTACAATGGGCCCAGAACCATCAACACTGGGACATGGAAATGTGGAAGCAGGTGTTATGGACAGACGAGTCAAATTTCCAAGTGTTCGGTAGTAATCAACGAGTTTTCGTTCGAAGACAAGTGGGTGAAAGGATGTTACCCGAATGTACAGTGCCAACTGTTAAACACGGGGGAGGTTCTGTGCTTGTTTGGGGATCCTTTTCCTTTGATGGTGTCGGAGATTTGTACCGCACTGTAGGCATTTTAAAAAAAGAGGGGTTCCTGAAGATTTTGGAGGAACATGCAAATCCGTCTGGATTAAGGTTAATTGGTGAAGGTTTTCACCTACAACACCTACATGATCCCAAACACACTTCCCAACTTTGTAAAAACTATGTGAATCAAAAAGAGGAGGAAGGGGTGGTGATAAATATGATTTGGCCACCACAATCACCCGATCTCAACCCTATCGAATTACTGTGGGATGAATTAGATAGAAACGTGAGAGAAAGCTGTCCACAATCGCAGAAACAGCTTTGGGAGCAACTTACAAGGGTGTGGAATAATTTACCAATGGATATGCTCCAGAAACTTGTATTGCGGTTGCCTAATATTCGTAGTTTTGTAGAAATATACGTTTTGTTTCACTAATCGTGCATGTTTTTTTTTTAAATTTCACCTACTGATCCCTCACTTATGGCCTGTAGTGTACATACTTGTCAGTCAAACAATTCAGCTGTAGAACACAAAATGCAATACACGTTTACTAAATTTTCCATTATTTTTTTTAATTTCAAAGAATGAATAATAAGTCTCAATCTATATTTAATTAATATAGCTTGTGAGATATGTGATAATGGGCATGTGAATTGTTCGATTAATTTATTTTTAAAAATATATTTGATAATCAATAGAGATTTGTTCTTCATTCCAATTTTAATTAATAATAAAAATTTGTCGGACCAATCGTCAAATTTAAACGTAAATTCTTTAGTTTCTGTACCATTGTTCCAAAAACGGTCACTACTAACACGACAAGAATATTAAAACACTTAAATATACACACATAGCCTTATTCTGCAGAGTATTTGGTAAAATGTATTTTATATCAAGTTATTATTTCGTAATATAATTAAACGAAGTAAACCCTGACTTGTTTTCTTTACAACAGCTGAAATAACAACAGTCAAGTGCATATCATTAATATTGATCAGTTTTAAATTTTCTTTTTAAATAGCTATTTGTATCTTTTTTGTTTTTGTCAAAACTTGTAGTCAGTTGGAAGTGATATATACTTTTATATATTATATATATATATATATATTGTATATATATATGTACGTATAATGTGGAAACTATGGTAAGATATACATAAGTATAATTATAAAAACAAATAGTGTTATTTACTAAATAATGAATATGATTAATTATCAGGAAAAGTATTTTTAATTTCATTCACAAATAATAGGCAAATTTTATTCATTTTTATATTTTTATAAACTCTTTTGCGTAAATCTGGTACGTAGACTTCCGCGGTCGTGGTCCATGCTATCTGCTTCTGGATTTCCGGACTGGAACCGCGTCACTTGTATATCTGCCGACGTTTCGTACCCATTTGTATGGGTCATCTTCAGGGCTGAACTACTGCACTGAAACTTTTTCTTTTTTTCTCTTGCGTAATTTTTTTCAGATGTTATTTTGAATATTTTCAAGCTTTGAAAACGTAAAATTTAAATCTTTTATTTGTTTTGTAGCAAAGTCTTGCAGTCTACTTCTTTGTAACTTCTTTTTTAGTTGATTATGTATTCAAAGTAATCGTCTTATCATATTTCGTTAGTTTTTTTTTTTTCTGAAATACACTCGAATTTTTTGAAGGTGACTTATTTATTTACGTACGTATTCTAAAGTTCGTACAAAGACTATCGTTAGTATCATTTCAAGTGCAATCTCGGCAAAGTCTTTTAATTAAGAAGTAACGTTTAAGGATATTATTTACATAATATGTTTTTTAGTTAAACCTATTTAAAAGCAATTTTTCATAATTACGAAAATACAAATGAAGTTCATTAACAAACACGAAATGACAGTAGATATCTCAGAATAGCTGAGGTATCTACCAAATTGACGAAACAATTTCTACTCTAACGTCACTTTTATATGTTTCTTTGTAGTCGACTACGCTATTATACAAATTATTGACATATTTCAATTGTTTTCGTAGTAATATTGTATACTCTTCCAATTTTTAAAAACGTTTTTTTTAAATTTCCCCCGAGGGATTATTTCGTCTAGGTATTTACAGCTACTTGCTTATTATAAATGTTTATTATTCACTTGAATATATCTATTATTGTATTGTGATTAGACATGTATTACCTTTAACAACGGGTCATTCAGTAATTATTAAGTTTTCCTCTCAGTTTTCTTAAATGATTCGATAAATGAATGAAGACAAATATGAATTTTAAATAGTAGACTAGATGTTATCCAGCTTAAGCAAGTTCCGTACCCAACGAAAAGGACCATTGCGAAACAAATAGTTCATATGTTGCTTGAAAACTAATTGACCCGACATTAGCTGATAAATGTGTGATATACAAATATGCACGATATCTTCGACTATCGATCATTAACATATGTAAATATTATCTGTAAAATATTTCTAGTCTCTATAATATTAGAAATGTATTTAATTACGGAGTGCATTTAGACTTTTACAATTATAATTGACTATAATTGTATTAACTGTGTTACTTCGTATTACTTACGTATTTAAAACAATCGAAATTAATAAAATGTGTACGTTCCTCTTGAGAATATTGCAGATATGATAATGTAATACGTTCGTCAGGATTTTTACATAAACATATACTTATATGTATATATATATATATATATATATATATATATATATATATATATATATATATATATATATATGGTATACATGCGACATATATATTCGAGAAATCAGCCTTGAAATAATCACAAACATACACCAAGTGTTAATGAATAGATGATTATTTATTTTGCATAAGTCAGTTGCATCGAATATACTGTGTTTCTAACAAAAAACAGCCAATCGAAAATGTTCAGGTTTTTATCGAAGTTGATTTTAATTTTATTTTCGTTCGTGCGATGTGACCAGCCCCCAAATATTGTTATTTTTTTAGTAGACGATATGGTAAGTGCAAGACAATATTTTATTGTATTATTTTATTATATCCATGTATTAAAATGAAGGCTGCTCAATTATTACACGAAAAATACCTAAAATGTGATTAGCCTTAAGAATTATCGCAGATAATTTTTGAATTCGAAATCGTCGGTAAGAGTAACCTTTCTTCTTTTTTTCTGCGAATTACATGCAACCAACATCTTTGTTAATTTATTTTTTTACCATATGCATAGATTACCGTGCACTTAGAATTATGATCTGTATTTAGTATAAAGGTCGTCTTCAACAAAATTTAAATAGTGCATTACTATTTAAAAAGGCATTTTATTTGAAATTTACGAGCTAAGTTACATATTCCAGACGTCCATACCTTTTGTTTCTTCGTCTGGTGTTTCCGCTGATCGTGCTTTTACAAATTTTTGCTCAGTTCTGACATACGAAACACATCCGCCTTTACTAAAGCTGTCGGCGATCCCGAAAGATAGATAACTCGGGTAGGTGCATTGGACGGATATCGGATTAGGAAATATTCGTTTTTGATCCCTTACAATACTTTCTTGAACTTCGTTAAAATTTTCGAAATAATAAAGACACTATTACAAAAACTATGATTGAATTATTTATTTATTCAGATACTTAAATAAATACCATTATTAAAACTTAACAAAGATGTACGTGATGCTGCAAGGACTACGGATTATTTCTATTACGCTTTCGAAAAAGGTCTTGTATTTCTTCTAATTTTTTGCCTTTCGTTTCTGGAACTTTGACGTACACGAAAATACAGCTTACAAAACAAATTACCGCTAATAAACAAAACGACAGTCCCATGCCTATAAACTCCTTCATGTAGGGAAAGATATTCGTAACGCAGAATATAGAAAATAAATTTACGAAAACGTTTACCGCTGCAGCTAGAGACCTTACGTGGGGGGCGAAAAGTTCTCCGATCATTGCAAAGGAAACGGGACCAATTCCCAAAGTGTACGTGAATATGAATAAGTTAATCGTGGTAACAGGAAGCCAGCTTATGTGATCTACATTAGCATGCAAATTATCCCTTAGACAGAAATAGATGCCGGTAATGAGTAAAACTAAGGTGTTCCCTATGGCCGAGGTAATGAGTGGGATCCTTCTTCCGAATCGATCTGCCACAAGTAGCGTGTAAATAACTCCGACGAGTTCTAAAAATCCTCCAATAATTACCGGATATTCCGAGGGAATTTTGCTTCGCGTCTCTTCGAAAATCGACTGCATGTAAAAGAAGACAATATTGATGCCCGACCATTGTTGGAATCCCATTAAACCGATGCTGATCAAGAACGTTCTCATAGTCACCTTGTCGGCGTAAATGGTTCTGATGCTAGTTTTGTTTGCGTAAGATTCTTCCACGTTCTTCACGATGGCCGGCAATTCTTTACTCACAATTTCCTTGCAATTATACCTAAATTTGAGCAATGCTTTTTCGGCCAAATCCTTTCTGCCTATAGAAACATAGTAATAAGGGCTTTCCGGTATGAATATCGCGAATAATATTAAGAAAGTAAATGGTTGTATTATACAAGCTGCTGATATGACTTTTAAGGAAACGAAGGGTGCTAATAAAAATACCATCAAACCCCCCACGCACATGCCAAGGGTGAAAAAACAACCTAACGCTCCTCTATTCGAACTCTCGGCAATTTCGCCTACATACATCGGTACCACTGTGTAAACTGTACCGCAATATATTCCACACAAAAACCTTCCGATATAAAAATACATTATTTCAGTACCAAAACATAAACACCCGTAACCCGCCATGACTATTGTAGTTGACACAAGCAAAGTATTTTTTCTACCAGTCCTTTCAGCGAAATAACCAGATATGAAAACGCTTATTGCAGCTCCCAGAGGTGATAGTGACGCTATCCATGATTCTTCGTAATTTGTTATATTGTGGGATAACGGATTATCTCCTATATCAATTTGGCCGTTCATTCTGGGTATAGCTGGTGAAGTCCAGGCCGTCGCAGTCCCTATACTAAAGCTCGCCAAATTAACTGAAATTAAAAAAAGTCCAGCATAACAAGCAATATCGTCTGATAACTCAACAAACAGATAATAAACAAGCGTCATTGACAAGAAAAAATCGGAGAATTTATTCCCCCCGTTAATTAAAAAAAGAAATTTTCGCAGGAAAAAATTAAACATAATAAATTTCAAACTAACCTGTTAGTACGGACGAGTAGAGGAATATATTGAATTTCTCATTTCTTGAGGACTTGTGCGAATCCATGGTTTGTGTGAAGCGTGCTGTATGTATTAATGAAAACTGCCAGAGCAGGATTAATGTATGGCCGTAGTTATTTCGTTACCAAAATAAATACCTTTCGCGTAGACATTCTTATCAACTTTTTCCTAAATTAAAATATTGTTTATTTATAGAATTTTTTATAAACCTATTTTTAATTTTGTACATTCCCTGATGTCAGCATTACATAAAAGGCTTAACTATTCAACTATTATTCTATTACCGAAACTTTCCACTGAATCTGTTTTATTTAAACTATTTTTAGATTTAAAATAGCAATAAATATTGCGATCTTACATGCACATAATTTAAAAATGAAGATTGCATATTCCCTCATTTGTCTCATTCTTCTTTGAATTCTTAATTCTTCCTCGAAACGAAAAACTTCCTCCTTCGAAATTCCTCCTTACATACATTACCATTCATAACAGTATGGACACTGTTAATTTTAATGAAATATTAATAAAACGTGTATTTTTAATAATGTGGTCAATTGAGAGGAATCATAAATGTAGTTTTATATATTAGGTGCGCAACTAAGTTCTCGCTGTTTTTTTTTTTTGATGAAAATACAACTTTATTGTGAAAAAATGTTTACAAATGAATCATTCAAAATATTGCCCATCGCTAGCGACAACTTTTTCCCATCTTTCTGGCAGAGCTCGAATACCGTCACGGTAGAAGTGTTCGTCTTTTGAGGCTATCCACGAATCAAGCCATTTTGAAATTTCTTCATATGAGCGGAACTGCTGATTAACCAGACTATGTGCCATCGAACGGAACAAGTAATAACCGGACGGCGCAATACCTGGGGAATATGGCGGGTGGGGTAGGACCTTCCATTTGAGCGTTTCTAAGTAGGTTTTACGGGTTTGGCAACGTGACGCCGAGCGTTGTCATGCTGTAGAATCACTTTTTCGTGCCTCTGCTCGTATTGTGGCCGCTTTTCGCGCAGTGTTCGGCTCAGTCGCATCAATTGAGTTCGATACCGTTCCCCAGTGATGGTTTCGTTCGGTTTCAACAGCTCATAATAAATAACACTGCCCTGGTCCCACCAAACACACAGCAAAACCTTCGTGGCGTGAATATTCGGCCGAACCGACGATATAGAAGCATGACCGGGCAGTCCCATGATTTTGTTTTCTTTGGGTTGCTGTAATGAATCCATTCTTCATCAGCCGTAACGATGCGATGAAGAAAACCTTTCCTTTTTTTTGACGCTGGAGCAGTTGTTCACAGGCGAAAAGACGACGCTCAACGTCTCTTGGCTTCAAATCGTAAGGAACCCGAGTTCCTTGTTTTTGAATCATTAACAACGCATGCAATCGCTGTGAAATGGCTTGGCGGGTAACTCCTAATGCTGAAGCAAGTTTTTTTTTGCGTTTCGCACGGATCCTCATCGAGCAATGCCTCCAATTCAGCGTCTTCGAAGGTTTTTGGTCTTCCTTCACGCGAACGGTCGTCAACATCGAAATCACCGTCTTTGAAGCGACGGAACCAATCGCGGCACGTTGTTTCACTTAGAGCATCATCTCCGTGAACTTTTTGGAGTTCTCGATGCGCTTCAGCGCAATGAAAGAAGAAAAGCAACACTTCCCACAAATGACGATTATTTGGCACAAAATCAGACATTTTCACACAACCAAAAGTATATGACGCAAAAACAAAATCACTAATGTGTCAAAGCGGTTTGTTTACCATATGTCTAAGCTTGGTTCATGACGTTTTGGTTATGTCACAATCGACCAGCACTTACTACTGGAGCCATCTCTTGAAAAACAGCGAGAATTTAGTTGCGCACCTAATATATTTACAATAGTTTTCTAACAGTAACCTTATGTGGCCCCTTATAAATTTAATCAATAGCTTCAACTGTTCCGCCATTTAACTCCAGTGTCCCGCTCCCTATTAATTCAAGCAAAAGGGAAATTTTTCGATTCGAAGAAAATTTAAGTTAATTATCTTATTTAGTACTTACTATTCATTTTTTAATTTGTATGATAAGCGATGAGTATTCGATCAATAATTACTTCTTTCAATTATATTTTCTAAGCCTAAAATTTTGCATAAAATAGAAAGCGTCCATAAACTTTTGAGTAGAAGTGTACATGAAGCAGAGGAAATTGACAAAACCTATGCATTCGTATGTACTTTAGAAAAAAGAATGTAATAAAAAGAAATGTACTTTTAGGAAATGGATTTTTTTATGAATTCACATTTTCATTATTTTGCTAACAATAGTATATCTTCCTTTAAAATTCCCATAATTGTTTGCAGTTTTTATAATTAGGAAATGATAAGGTGGAATAAAAGAAATCAAAAGTATTTTGAAATTAACTTTTATTAATGACATAAACAGAACACATCATATACAAACTTCGAAAGATATTGCGAGGTATAATTTGTACATCCAAGGACGATAATCTTCGTTCTTGCCTAAGTAGCGTTCTTTTATCTGTCTTTTCATAATACTTAATTTTCATGACTTTTGTCATCAACAGACTTGATGGCTACTTATAATACTTATATACTGACAATATTTAGTTTAAAATGAAAAATAAGATATTGATGTATGTACAACGACATTTATTTAATTTGCTAAATAGAAATTTAAAAAAATATAAGAAAATATATATACGGGTATCTACGTAAAGATGTAGTATGGATAACAGTAGTTATATACTATTAAGCTTTAAATAAATATAATTTTAAAAATACATCTCAACAGATTAAATATAATTTAGTAGACGGGAACGGAAAGGTGTTTTAATAGTAAATTTAAAAATTGCAGCAGTAATGGCGTCGAACCTTTTTGACGAGACGTAATACTGGAAATAACATTGTACCAGTTCGTACAATGAATTTTGGAAGACAGTGTATTTACACAAAACCTATAATTATTTGTTTTAGTTTAATCATGATTGCAGTTTATTTTTATATTTACAGCGACTTTTTCATTTATATTTGACTTTACTTAAAAGATCTAATGAATTTAATAGTTTTTTTTTGAAATTCCAACCCAACCGCGAATATTATGAATTTCTGTTGATATGTAAATATGCACATACGAACGTATTATAGAGTATTATTATTATCAAACTGTAAAAATGCAAAAAAATTGCTCCATTACGTTTTTTGGAGAAGTTCTTGAATTTCCTCCAATTTTTTGCCTTTTGTTTCCGGGATTTTGAGAGACACAAAAGCGCAACTTCCAAAACTAATTATTCCTAGCAGACAAAATGTTACTCCCAGACCTATAAACTCTTTCATGTAGGAAAAGGCGTTCGTGACGACAAAGATAACACATAAATTTACGAAAATATTCACGGACGCGGCAAAGGATCTCACGTTTGGAGGGAAGAGCTCCCCGATCATGGTGAACGAGACAGGACCCATACCTAAAGTGTACGTTAGAATGAATAAGCTAATCGTTACAACTGGTAACCAGTTTACGTCGTCCACGGAAATATCAGTGTTATTCCTTAAATAAAAATAAATACCGGTCACTATCAAAGTTAGGGCATTCCCTACCGATGACGTAATAAGTAGAATTCTTCTTCCGAAATAATCTGCCGTCAATATTGTACAGATACTTCCTACGAGTTGAAGAACACCTCCGATGAGTACTGAATTTTCTGAAGAAATGTCGCTGCAATTTTCTTCGAAAATCGATTGCATGTAAAAGAGTACTGCATTAATTGCTGACAACTGCTGGAAGCACATTAAGCCCATGCTAACGAAGAACGTTCTCATAATTATCTTGTCAGCGTATATACTTCTGATGCTGATTTCATTTGCGTAAGACTCTTTTACGTGTTTCACGATAGCTGGCAATTCTTCGTTCACAATTTCCCTGCAATTAAATCTCAGTTTGAGTAATGCTTTTTCGGCCATATCTACTTTGCCCTTAGACACGTAATAATAAGGACTTTCTGGTACGAATATCGCAAATAGTACTAAAAAAACGAGTGGTGCTATCAAGCACGTTGCCGATAAAGTTTTTAAAGTAACGTAAGGACTTAGTAAAAAGACAAATAAAGCCCTTATACTTATGCCAAAAGTAAAAAAACAACCAAGCGTTCCTCGATTCGAGCTCTCGGCAATCTCACCCACGTATATCGGCATTATCATGAAAGTAGTACCACAATTTACGCCGCACAAAAACCGCCCAATATAAAAGTACGTCATCTCGGTACCAAAACATATGCATCCAAATCCAACCAGCATTGTAATAGTAGATACAAGCAATGTATTTTTGCGACCGATCCGTTCGGAAAGATATCCCGATACGAAAACACTTATCGCAGAACCTAGTGGTACAAGAGACGCTAGCCAAGATTCCTCGTAAGGTGTTATGTTGTATGACAATGGATTATCTCCTGTATCGATTTGGCCATTCATTCTCGGTATTGCCGGAGACGTCCAACAGTACGTAGCCCCTATACTAAACGAGGCCAAATTGGCTGAAATTAAATATACGATTATTGAAGCTAATTGATCTTTTGTCATATTTATATATGTCACTAGAGAAAGGTAAATCAATTAATATTCAATCTTAGCTGTGAATTGAAAAGTTGTGTATCAGCAGCCATTCTTAAACGTCGAGATATTCTTCATCTATTATTTTTGGGCTTCTCGGTCTTCTCGTTTCCTTCCATCAAGAAATAATACAAAAAAACACTGTTTCTTCACAACTTTCCGTAGTACATTTATTTCATATCGACGCAGAGGAGTCACTACATACACTGCCGGTCATATTTACTTGCCCACAAAAATTTTATGTGTTTCCTGAAATACGGATTATCTTTCGAAAAATCTGTATTATAATTATTCATCAATATTATTAGTGGAAGTAATTCCATATGAATTTCTATGAAAATCTTAAATTGTTTATGATATATCATAAAGATATAAATTGGAAAAATACCATAAATATTATATCACTACATATGTACATGTACATACTTGGTTTGCGACTACTGCAATAAATATTTTAGGAAATGTTGTGTACAAAAACTGTTTTTATTTGTAATTTCCTGCAAAAGAATAAAAAGTTGAGAAATAGAAAGACCGAAACAGTACCGGCAACCCACAATTAGTAATTATACAGACAAAAACAAGAAAAAGGTGATAAACCTCAAATTCAACATTAGTTATGAATATAATTTTTTTAAAAAAATTTTAAATAATGGCATGGGGACGGTAATATATTTTGCAGGTCATACTTTACATGCGACCTTCTTTGAATGGTAAATACATTATATATCACCTGGTATATTAAAAATAAAAACTAACCTGTAAAAGTAGAAAAATACAGAAATATATTAAATTTAGCAGATTCTGAGGACTTTTGCGTACCCATTATTTATAAAATGTATTTGTACTACACAGAATGAGAACACGGTGTGCCAAAATCAAAGTTCGACTTACTACATTAACCTGTGTCCTATTTCTTATCAGAATAATTATAAAATTAAAGCTCCACTTTATTTTTTTAAATTGTAATATTCTTAATTGATAATATTATTTGCTGAATTATTTTTAATTTTATGACATTCTTTGTGCCTAATTTTAGATCAGAATTTGTTTTCTTTAGCTATTTTCGTGCACGTTCTTTCATTATTCGTCAATCACTTCGTAATTAAAAAATTTCCGTCGTCAGCTATCGTAAAAAATTCTTTTCAGAACGTGCACTTTAAACATATTTTATTGAAACACATCGACCCAAAAAATAATAAATAACTTATGTCATCCCAGTATACACAAACTACATATTTACCACAATAAATCACAATGTTTGTTATTGTAATTGTGTCCGTAAGAGCAATTAACAAAGCATTAAGTAAAACAATAGAAATTAAAAAAATATATTTTAATAAAATTTACGAGATTTTTTTTCAACTAATACTCATTAATGAGCATGGCAGCAGTAGTAACCTTTCGTATGTTCAAATAAACATAATAAAACCATTTTACTTATTAATAAGTCTGTAACTCGCATTGTTCATTAATTTATAAAATTCTAATTTTCATATGCGCTTTCGTAACTTGTATAACAATGTATAATATATTCCGTTGCTTCACATTGTTTGGTTTTACATACTTCTCGGGATAATCGTTTGGCGACAGTACAGTCAAACTCTGAAATAACTATTATAATTTTAATTAACAACAATAAAATTGAATAACTCTCATTTACCCGTACACAATTCTGCTAATTAATAATCTTGAAACACTTTTAAGAAGTATCTTTTACGATGGTAGCCGTTTATATTTCGGGAACTGGCAACACTGTTTGTGTCGGTTCAAACAATTGAATATTTGACCGGGCAAAACATTGAATTGATGAACCGTCCGCCGTACAGCCCTGGTCTGGCACCCTGCGGTTTCATTTTGTTCTCACACGTGAAGAATAAACTTCGCGATCAACGGTTTTCTACGCCGGACGAGGCAGGTGAGGCATTCAAAACTCATATTTTGGTGATACCACCTTTACAGTGGCAGCAATGTTTTTCGGATTCGTTTAAACGAATGCAAAAGTGCATTAATTTTCAAGGAGAATATTTTGAAAAGCAATAAAACTATTTTCGATAATAAATTTTTTTTTGTTTGCTATTCCCGAAATATAAACGGCTAGCCTCGTACTAACTTGATTGTTACTACCTTCGCGTGTCAATGTCAGTATCACTAATCACGATCTCAGTTTGTATATGCCTGTCGAGTATCGCGAGTGTCCTCGTTCTAGAAGGCGCACTTTCTCGAATCGTCCGAATATTTTCTTGACAATATTATTATCAAATCATTCTCCTTTTCATTAGTTCTATAATTTTCTTTCGGTAATTTTGCTTGGATTCTTCTATTGTGACGAAATTAAAGTAAGTTCCAAAATTAACACAGTATTTTAAACGATAATTTGCGTTTTCCTAGGGTCACAATGACGTCGGATTCCGTGGTTCTAATGACGTTCAAACCCCCAATATTGATGCCTTGGCTTACAATGGCGTCGTATTGAATCGTTTTTACACCTTACCAACTTGCACTCCTTCCAGAGCTGCTTTTCTAACGGGAAATTATCCGATAAGGTCGGGTAAGTTTCTTCATATTGACTTATTAAATGTGTAACGACATACGATGCTAATGCATGCGTTAAGTACGTTTCGCGTTATGAATTAAAAGGAAGATCAAATTAATAAGAAGTTGACCGAAAACTGCAGGACACAGATGAATTTGGAAGAAAATCGTCGAACAAGTCTTTGGTCTGCAGGATCCTGTAGGATTATTGTGTAAGATTAGAGATTATATTCCTAATTACATAAACTTCAAGTGGGCATCAAAGTTGTAGAATCTTCTATTATTTGAGGGCTTTTGTTATTTAAGACTTTTAATGCAAAAATGTTAATTTACTTATTTTCAGGAATGCAAGGTACACCCATAACTGCTGGTGAAAATAGATTTCTTCCATGGGATATGCCCACTCTGCCTGAAAGATTGAAGGAATTGAATTACAAAACACACTTGGTTGGAAAATGGCATTTAGGTTACGCTTACAGAAATGCTACCCCAACTAGAAGGGGATTCGATTCGCATTATGGGTATTGGAATGGTTACATTGGCTATTTTAGTCACCATGCGAGTTCCATGGTATGTTCTTTTCGCTCTGTTTTTGATAATCGAAGACGTCGTTGAGAATAATTTTTAAATACAGCTAAAATAGCAGCCTCACTTTTATGGTACTTTGCAAGTAAATAACACAATTATTATATGATAGAGATTGGAAGTGTATTTATCGTTACAATATTTTGTACGTTTATGTTTAAGAATTACGATGGCTTGGATATGCACAACGATTTTACTCCAGATTTGAACACGAATGGACGATACGCCACCGATTTATTTACAGAAAGGGCGACCAGACTAATTAATGAGCACGATTATTCGTCGAATCCTTTGTTTCTCTTCATATCCCACCTTGCACCGCATACTGGAAAACTAAATACAACAACGGGCACTACAGATTTGGAAGAAAAAAACAGCGATGAAATGGATCGAAACTTCGGTTACATAAAAGACATTAATAGAAGGCGTTATGTTGGTAATGTTTTGCAAGTTAGCTTACAACCATAATCACATAAACACCCACCCAACCTTTCTTTTCTTACAAGAACAAACTCCAAAAAAATTCTAAAAATAAAGAATCATAATCGTAATATGATCTACAAGTTCATGGTAATGGTTGTTGGTTAATAAATATAAATGAATGCGTAATATAATTACACAAGGAGTAAGCAATAAGTATTTTTTTTTCAGATATAGTTAAAAGTGTGGATGAGTCTTTAGGTGAAGTCATAAATGCGTTAGCAGCTAAAGGTATTATGGAAAACACTATGATACTATTTCTGTCAGACAATGGCGGTCAAACTTTCGGTATGCATGAAAACTTTGCATCTAATTGGCCATTGAGAGGCGTAAGTATGATAGACAATTAGTGCCTTAGCATATATATTTTTTACAATTTAATAATTTAATAATAATAATAATACTTTTAAATCATTTAATGGGATGGTTCAAAGTTCGAACGCAATGCTTTAACTACGGCACACAATCATACAAAAATAAGTTCGGCTTTCCTTTAGTCCGTGAAAAATTCAATTATGTTTTCGGTAACTTTATTTCATACTTGTTTGGAAAACATCAAACTCCGCTACGTTCTAAAATACTTCTGAATAACAGAACTCACACCCGATGACAATATAACCTTTATAAAAGATTTTGTCATACAATTAAATGTAACCTACACACTTTATGTCAATAAAAAGCTCTCTTAACATAATTAATACAAAATATACTTGTTTGTAATAATTTTCATTAAAAAAAAAGCATTTTCATTTTTTTCAATTACAGAATATAATTTAATACAAACATTTACCAGTTTTTCTTTAATTGCTATTGTAAACTACTTTTTTCCGACCACTTGGAGCGTCCACGACATTTAAAAATGTATATTTTGATTTGCAGTTAAAATTTACCCATTTTGAAGGCGGTGTTCGTGGCACTGCCATTTTCTACAGTAAGCAACTTTTATGGAAAGGTAGCGTTAATAATAATTTAATTCACATAAGCGATTGGTTACCCACATTTTATACAGCTGGAGGTAATTTTGTTCCACTAATAATTTTAGTTAGATAAGATTTGCTATATTTTTTTGTTGCCCAGTCATCGTCAAACATCAGGAAATTTAATCACTAAGGTTGGTATATAACCCCTTTCCACATTAACTTTCGTAATTCTGTATGCGCATTTCGACAACTAAGTTGTCATCATCAGCAGACAATTGCAAAGTGTCGCACCTGGCAAAACACGGCGAAAAACACCTGTACGAAAACAAACTCTGTACGCGATCTTCACCGCTGAGAACCAAGATGTATACCTTGGTTCTCGGAATAACTTAGTTGTCGAAATGCGCATACAGAATTACAAAACTTAATGTGGAAAGGGGTTATATACCAACCTTAGTGATTAAGTTAATCAACCACAGGTTCCATCAAATTCAACATCAGGAAATTTCTCTGTTAAATTTTAATTTTGTTTAAGTATTGAAAAAAGTCAAACTATATTAACGTGTTTAATGTTTTGTTCCCCTAAAGTATTAATATTCTCTAATTGTCTAGCAAAATGTATATATATTAAAAGTAGCATTAGTTATGAATAACATTTTAATGTATTCATATTATAAAAGTGTTTTAGGTGGAAACTCCAAGAAATTAGGTGATATAGATGGCGTAGATCAACTGAAAACCATTTTGTATAATAGCCCGTCGCAAAGGCAAGAGTTACTTATAAATATAGACGAGGTGGAGAACCATGCTGGAATGATCACGGATAACGGAAAATACAAATATATTAACGGTATGTTACAAAAATTCGTTCAGTACTCTATTGAAAACTGTCAATGAAAACCGGACGAGTTAGAAGTTTGTAATTTATCCATCTATTAAATACGTTCTCGAAGTTACGGCCAAAAATGATATAATTAGGTAAAGCCAAATGTTCAATATTAATTCGAAACATATACTGGTACTATTAGGCATTGAAGCTACACTGCATTGGCTGTTTTTTTAGTCGTTGCATGAGTTCTATTTTGCAATATTAACGTCATCGTTTTAGGCACCATATATGATGGCATATATGATGGATTTTATGGAGTTACCGGCCGAGAATCCGATAATCCCGATTATAATATTTCAGCCGTTCAATTCAGTTCAACAAATAAAGCGTTAAGCCCTTATAGGCCCGTTCCACTTACTCCTGGAGACATCGCTTTCATTAGAATGATTCTAAAATCGAAAAATTGCCGAACATTTTTACCAATCAACTTGAATTGTAATCCATGTTTATTCGATTTAGAAAATGATCCGTGTGAAACTCAAAATATTGCTGATGAAATGCCGAACGTTTTGAGTTATTTCAGTAACAAAATGGAGCAGTTGTGGAATGAGCTAGTGCCCCAACAGAATAAACCTGTCGACGTCAATTCAGACCCGGCAAATTTTGGGAATGTATGGAGTCCATGGTTAGATGATGTTCCTCAAGTGATAAAAAATTTTACATGTAGTATATATTAATAACTTGTAAAGCAACTTTAGTTCATATATTATGTTATTATTGTTAAATTAAATAAATAAAATTTATTTGCCATATTAATTTTGTCTTAATTTATTACATACATAATAATACATCAATTATGTTACCTATTTTTTTTTTTTTATTAGATGACGTTTCGGTATCACAGTTTACAGTATAATAAAACGTACATTGAAGTGTGTGTTTGTTAATAATGTGGTGAGGGTTGACATTTAGTTTAACTGAAGTTTCCTCAGTTTGCACTGATTTGTCTGCTTCATCTTTGCTAAAAAGAAGCGTATACTCCATTTGGTGCGATATTTGAATTTTACGCTAACATAAGATATATTCAGAGAGATAAATACTGATTAGTAAAAAAACCAGTGCACTACTTGTAAGTAAAAATTATAATTAATCCGATATAACATTTTATGTTATACATTTTAAAAAAAGGTCTCACAAATTATTTCTTATTTTCATGTTGGCAGACCTGTAATTTATCTACGTAAGGTAAATGTACGATATTCATTTGTATAATCGTAAAACTAAAGAAATTTATTTTAAATCAGAATTATACTCAAATTACTATTTAAATTTACAGCAAAGTATTTTAATAACTTGATAAAATAGACCTTTTCTGGAAATATTAATATTCGTGTTCATCTATGTTGGCTAACATGGATGTAACGGATATTTTCAAATGTCATAGTTTAAATAAAAAATATGAAATAACAGATTAGTGTAAGAGTATTGGTATTTAATATTTTATGAAAAGATCTGCCGTTATAGGGAATAGGTACACAATACTAACATGATTGTGTGCATTTTAAGGTTTTTTCAATTTTCTAGTCTCAACTAATAACGTAGATATTTAAACAAAAAAAAGATATGGAAGGTTTTTATGATAAAGAAGCCGGAGTTGCTTGGGGCCCCATTACAAAGGAAGAAATATTAGATGATATATTAATTTATGGTTCCAAAACTACGAAAGATAGGAAAACTTTGGGGTTAGTATAAATTCAAATATTCTGTCAAAATTTTTAAATAAACAACTTTTAACAGTTGTAATCCAACATTTGAAAATAAAGATCTACGGTACATTGATTTAACCGACATGAATAAGAAAACGGACAATAATTTTATACTGCTAGATGACAGTGAATCAATTTTACTTTCTGATGATAAAGAATTGGTAAACTATAATTTTTCTGACAAAAATAGTTTTCATGAAATAAGTAATAACAGCAAAGTAGATGGTGATAATATTGGTGCTGATCATCTAGGTAATTGTTTTAAAAACATATACACTTGCATGTGTAAATGTAAATATTTAATTTTTATAGATGTTAAAGATAGGTCACCCACTCCAGCGTATATAGATGAACATACGTTTGATGAAATCTGTGATTATAATGAAGGAAGAAGTAGTTCTGGTGAGCATAATTAAGCTGTTATGTTTTATATTTTGTCATAATTGTGTTAAATACTTTTTAGATGATAACCTGTTTATAAACCATGAAATGAATTTATCTGTTTTACATTTATGCAGTTTTACTTTAATAAGTATTCTAATTTTTTTTAGATATAGAACATAAATCATTTTCTTCTCCAGGACAAAAAGAATGCCATCGCAGTTTTCAAGAAAATAATTTAAATCAATCAGGCAAGTTGCTTTTTCTTTAAATTAAAATATTTGTGTGTTTAATACATTTTCTGATTGTTCTTTAATATTTACACTTTTAAATATCTTAGAATATGAACCCTGTATTTCTCCAAAGCGTAATGAAGATTGCTCTTATACTCATGATAAAAATAATTTTGATCGAGAAGGTAAGTTACTTTTGGCATAAATTAAATGCATATTTTTTAATTCATTTTCTGGCTTTGTCATAAACATTACTGTATGCATTGCAGAACATATATCATTTACGTCTGAGCATAATGGACATTGTTCCAAATTTCATGACAAAAATGAGTTCGATGAACAAGGCAAGTTGTCATTTATGCTTTTTCACTGTCTAACATTACATTTTGTATTTATAGAGCAAAATATCCATTTAAATTCTTACTGTAGAATCAAAGAACGTCTAGCTGGTAATAAAAATACCGAAACTGAAAACGAAGACAATTTAAGTAGGTATTTGTTTTTACTTTACTCGTACTGGTATATAATGTAGTTAGTTGATAAACTAGCCACTTTGAATATTAAAACATAGTTCATGTTCCAGAATCGCCAGATTGTAATTCACAAATTATACCAAATATAGTTGAGTTTAGTCCAGATAATTGCAATGTATTTAATGATACTCTAGCTGAAATGGAGAGGTTGTTGAATCAAGAATTGAATTATTCAAGCGATAGCAGTTGTACTAATAGTAAAACTGAAAATTTATCTATTAATTGTAAATCTCCCTACATATCAGATACTTCCTGTCAAACACCTTTTAAAATAACAAAATTAGAAATGAAAAAAGAGGAACTACTTTATTCACCATATGAAGATGCTATCCATAGTGGAATGGATAGTTTATCTCTTCACGTGGAATCATGTCCTCTATCGAGCACACTCAATGAAGTACCTGTACAACTGACAAAATCAAATCCAAAACCCGTAATTAAATCTGCCTTACCAGTGTACAATAAAAAACTTGCAATTCATAATAAGATAACAGCAAATTCAAACGTTAGGAGTCCTATTTCTGCTGAATGTCGTCTAAATCCTAATGTACAAACAAAGTCCTTACTACAATCTAGTTTGACACCTACCAATGCAAAGAAAGAGTTTACGTTCTCAGCACCGAGGCCTACATCATCCAAGAAACGTTTCAAAAATATCGAAAGTCCAATCGCGGTTTACATTAAGAACTCTGGTGTAACCCCTCTTTTCAAGAAAGTTACTCCTTCAAAGCCCTTGAGTTGCGAAAAGATCAAGGTGCAAGCAGTGACCAGCAGTGACAATAAAGAAAACAGCTTGGTATTGCCCGAAGCTGTATACAAGCCAGCAAAACGTGTGATACTTACCAAAGAAAAAGAGATCAAGATACCTAACAAAATTGACTCTCTGATTCCACACAAGCCTACCATAATCAGACATGAAGGACGTTTAGGAGGCAGTGCCAAGAAAGGCTTGTGCAAGAAATTATTGGAGGACACTATAGCAGCAGATAGTAGTTTGAATACTACTGAGGATATTTCCATACATTTCGCTAAAGCGGCTTATATCCCTTAATTTTTTTTTGTGTAATTTATAATTTTTTTGTGTTTATATGTTATTGATTTAATAAAGAATTTATGTAATATTGGTTTGATTTATCCATTGTTGCTTCTATTATAACAGCAACAATGCAATTGTAGAGAGCATTTCACAGTGATTCCACAATTTTGCCGGCAGGTGATATCAAGTCCAAAGAATAAAAATGTTATTTCAGCAATTCAAATTGATGTTATTGCTTGTATATTTGATTAATTAGAATCACTGTTTTATGCTTATTGAAGCATGGTTGTAATATTTTTCTGTATATTGTCTTGAACTTATCCATTTTACACTAAAAAAGAATCTAAACAATAAAAGAATCTGCTATCTACTTCTGGGTTTCCGGGCTGGAACTAGATAGCATGGACCACGACCGCGGAAGTCTACGTACCAAATACAAGAATCTTTTTTTGTTATGTAAGAATAAGGGTTCAGATTTTACTAACTTTTGTGTACCAGAAAAGTGCAAAGTAAACTTCAGCTTAGTTAACATTTTGATGATTTTTTTTAATGAAAAATCTGAAAAGATTATCATTTATTTTTACTTCTGTGAAATAAAATACAAAATTGAGTGGAAAGTAAGTGTTATTTTCTTAACGTACTTGTATATGGCTTAAAATGTTAAATTTTTAGCGAATATTCAGAAATGGCCGGGGAGTATCATAATTTTTTTAAATTTTAGACTAATTGTAGATAGAAGTTAGGTCCTAAATATTGAACGAAATGTTGAATAGAAAAATACAATAATTATCGTATGTTCGCTTCGTATAGTAACAGGTTTTCCAATAAGAGTGATATAACTTCCTTAAAGAAAAACACATTTATTGTTAAGAAAATTAAGTTTTTTATTTAATGTGAAGTACAATCGATACAATTAAGTTCTAAATAAAACGTCATTCAAATGACCTCCACGACTTCTTCTATAAGAACGAATTCGATGAACCCAATTTTCGAGCACTTTTTCCACTAAATCTAGTCGTATGTCATGAATGGCAAGTTCAATATTGACTTGTAAAGCTTGAAGAGAGTCTGATTTATTTCGATAGACCAATGACTTCAAATAACCCCACAAGAAATAGTCTAATGGTGTTAAATCACAACTTCTTGGAGGCCATTCAATATCACAATTTCTTGAAATAATCGAATCTCCAAACTTTTCTCGCGATAATTCTATTGTTGCATTTGCTGTGTGGCACGTAGCCCCGTCTTGTTGGAACCAAATGTTGTCAAGATCAACTTCTTCCAATGTCGGCCATAAAAAGTTGGTTATCATCAATTTATACCGCTCTCCATTGACAGTAACGGTGTTACCAGCTTCATTTTGAAAGAAGTACGGACCGATGATTCCACCATACCAAAAACCACACCAAACTGTCAATTTAGGTCAATGTAATGGTTTTTCATAAATAATTTGTGGATTTTCTTTGCACCAGAATCGACAGTTTTGTTTATTTACGATTATTACGACCATAAAATGGCAAAAACGCACGAAAAGTGGCAATTGGAGAACGATTATTTTGATAATAAAACTGAATGATTTGTAAACGTTGTTCTTGCGTATATCTCCCCATGATGTAATTGTAAACACTACTGGATACAATGAAAAAGAAATGACAGATCATGACATATTATAAATGGCCGAAATGTCACTTCAAAATCATATCATCCCTATTGGAAAACCTTATACCTACTATAAATACTGTAGATGTAGGTAAATGGTTTCTTTGTTTGCATTAAGGTAAGTTATAAATATGGTGTATATATTTTTAGGTCCTTTTACTGAAAATAAATCTGTGCAGCCTGGAAATGTGTTTATTAAATTTACGGAAATATTTCAATCGTATTGTAAAGTTATAGAAAAGGTGTTAATAATTAAAAGTTTTTGACATAAGAATATAGATCGGTCAATCAGCAAATCAACAAATATTTCAAAATTATTGTCATTAAATGTTCGATGAAACTGATTTTAATCTACTTAAGAATTTGAAAATTTCATGTAAGCTTGAGTTCACCGCATTTGAGATTCGCCGTTTTCAAAGCCACTGGTGATGAATTTGATTTGTTTCCATCTCTCTTATCCACTTTTCTGCCGCCAGAATTAGAAGTATGAACATGATATATATTTACCGTCAACTGTCTTATATAAAAAGCCCAGTTTGCCCGAGAAGGACATCACATATTCCCTCCGAGGTAATCCCTCCAATATACACCGTACGTTGGCTAAGACCCAACCGAATAATGGAAATTCGAAAGAGATAAATTGCAACGGCTTACTTATCGAATAGACCCGACATGCTATGCTAAAACTTTTAATAGCATCCTCCCAGATATGCAACGTAGATTGGTTCAGATACAAAATAAATTGATTCTAGACATTCATCTTTTATATTTGAATTGCAACCTTAACACTGGCTTTTAATGATACGAGGGAGCGTTTTTATATTCGCGGAATGAGCGGGTTGTAGAGGGGTGAGTAGGCGCATTGGGCGCGTGGCCTGTGCAGCGATTCATGATTAGTATAAATACGAAGTTTCATTGTTATTAGACAGTTAGTCTTTGAGCTATCGTCAACCAAGTAACATAATCAGGAGTGAAAAGTGAAATATGGAAAAAATCGAATATTGTGCCGTTATAAAGTCCCTTACCAGGCAAGGAAAATCAGTCGCGACCATAATGAATGAGATGTCATTGGTTTACGGCGACTCTTGTCCAGGAAAAACCATGGTGTACAAGTGGCATAGTTTATTTAAACAAGGAAGGGAATCCCTTGAAGACGACCCGAGGCCGGGCAGGAGCATTGAGGTGACCACGCCAGCACTTATCCAAAAAGTTGAACAAATTGTACTCGAAGATGCTCGACTAAAGACGAAACAACTCGCAGAAATGGTTGGAGTATCCGATACAACAATTTTTAAAATCCTACACGATCATCTCGGCATGTCTAAGGTCAGCGCAAGATGGGTGCCGAGAATGCTCACGCCGCCGCAAAAACAACAGCGCGTAGAGTGTTCGCGTGCATTTTTGGACCTCTGTAATGAAGACAAGGATGGTGTATTGAGTGGAATTGTTATTGGAGACGAAACTTGGGTTCATCATTATGAACCTGAGTCCAAACAAGACTCCATGCATTGGCATAAAAAGGGCACAGCACCTCCCAAAAAATTTAAAGTGTCACAATCAGCTGGGATACTCATGGCAACGGTATTTTGGGACTCGGAAGGAATATTGTTGATTGATTATAAAGATAAAGGTGTTTCTATAACCGGAGAATATTACGCTTCAATATTAGAGCGACTAAAAGAAGCCATTAAAGAGAAAAGACGGGGAAAATTGACAAAAGGTGTTCTGCTTTTGCACGATAACGCGCCCGTCCACAAGAGCCGCGTTGCGTTAGCTGCCCTGCATAAGGTGGGCTTCGAAATTGTGAATCACCCACCCTACAGCCCAGACCTGGCCCCGAGTGATTATTACCTGTTTCCGAAAATGAAAAAAGAGCTGAGGGGTAAAAAATTTATTGCCGATGATGAAGTCAAGGAGGCAGTTTCGGCGTATTTTGCAGATAAAGAGAAATCATTTTTTTATGAGGGTATAAATAAATTAATTGAAAGATGTGAAAAATGTATCCGTCTTGCAGGTGAATATATTGAAAAAGAAAAATAATTTGGTTTTTTTATTTCCACCCCTTGTCCCCCATTCCGCGAATATAAAAACGCTCCCTCGTATATTGTCTCTTTAATGTGTATTAACATTTCAAGGTTTAAATTAATTTTAATCCATTCAAATTCAATTTAGCACTCAGAACGCACTTCACTGTCTAAATTTTTGTTTTGACCAAAGACGTGCTACGAATTCCAATTTTCATATGAAATGAAAAGAAAATATTGTAAAATTTAAATCTCCCTTTATTCGACAAGTAAAATATAAAACATTGAACGTTATTCGTTCCTTAATATTACAAAAGACATATTTCGTTTTCAATTCATTATTTGCTATTCTTTTTATTGAAAATGTTATTCACCACCGGTGAGTTTTTATAATTTTAAATAATTTTCAAGAACGTGTTTCGTGAAAACATATCTTTTGTTGTTTTTATTCACTTTTTCTTCAATAATTTACGTTTTTTAAAAATATGGAACGTTACAGGTAGTGTATTTCTGTTTTCACAATTTCTAGGCAAAAATATTTACTTTTATGTTATGACATTAAGTGGATGGAATTAAATTCAATTATCAGTTTGGAGCGAAATTTTGCTTTAAATAGGCGCGCGTCTTACATCGAATACGTTAACGGGATTGTCGACATATTTGAGTATTTGAAAGTCTTCGACCGCGTGGACGGTTCCTTGCTTGTTCCAAACCCTCAGACCTTTATACTGACTGGTCGGTGGAAAGACCTTGCCGATTTTCCATTGCCCTTCGTGATAAGTTTTTCCAATGTACAGAGTTGTGTCTAATTCTAAACCTCCTACGACCAAGTCCTTCAATTTCTCGCCAGTTAAAGTGTCAATGTTTACGTATTCCCAGACGAAGTTGCTAGTGTGCGCGTCGCATAATAACTGAAACAAATTAAAAATGTCATTGAATATCGCGTGGGATTTTAAAATTGTGTGAGTTTTGCAAATGCGTTAGTCCAGATGTGTTTTCAAATATTTAATTCCAAAAGCAACTTTACTGGTTGTTTTAAATATTGTAAGTGCAATGCATCAGAGTGTTATAATTGTTAAAGTTTTTAATTCTACAATAAAATCGTCAGAAAATAATTTATTGAATGCGTGATAAATCCGATTGGGTAGAAATAAACCATTAAACTCTGATATGTTATCGATGTGGGCTGTAATCTCCCAACAGCTTAACTCTAATTTCAGGAGACCATTGGCAAGCCATAACACCCGTAATTTTATTCACCTTAATTCCAGTTTTGAAAACAACTCGTCTCGTTTCAATTTCCGTGACAGCCTCCTTCGTGTTTGGATAAAACGTGGCCGGTATTAGACCTTTTGCAATTACTTGAGCGACGTAAAGATTATCGGCACCGGCAAACGCATCGTCTGGTATTGAATCCATGTAATCCCTCCAATAATACCTGTGCACTGCATCTAAACGCAAAAGAAAGAATGTAGCTCAGGTTTTTAATTTTGAAACACTAGCATTACTTGTAAAAGTACAAAACAAGGTCAAACAGCCAAGAAAAATCGTTGCTTTCGATAGCCTGGAACAGAAATTTAGAGGTGTTACATAATTCGAAATTTGTTAGTTACATAGGTTAAAATACATCCAAGTTTGAAATCTTAAATAAAGAAAATTGTATATGGTCTAATTCTTTCCATTAAATTCAGACCACATATCCATTACATGTTGTTTGAAATTAATGGTAAGTGACTATTGTTAAAGTTTTCCACACCAGAAGAATAACAAAATTAGAATTTCGAAAAAAATAATTCAACTTTTCTTAAGCAAAGACATACTTACTAAGTTTTCGTTTTGACAAACAAGAATCAAAGGACAGTAATTTCAATGCGAAAAATCACATCGTTTTTTTTTTTTGATGCGGTCTAATATTTTCGTTCTACCTCAATTATTTCCCTTGAAATATCGTTAATTAATGTATACCATAGCGATAGTTAGAATCGTTAGTTTTTACCGTTACTACAGGAATAGGATCAAATATATCTATGCACTAACAAGTATATATGATAATTGAACAGAGCGATCGGCCATAGATGAATAACTGTTAATATTCGGCATGTACTTATGAACCTGCCCTAGTGATGATAATTTTAATACTACGTATTACGAAAATTGATTTTTATATTGACTGTTTTTCAAACATTTCGTATAAATATCCATACAATTATACAATTAATTACGATAAATGGCATTCAGTTGTTTATACGATAATATAAATATTTAATTTAATAATGAACGATGGAAAAAGAAAATATAAGATTAGAACAAATAAAGACGCATGCATTACGTATCAGTTGTCCATTTAATTTATTTAAAGTACTCAACATTTTTATACCTATAGGGTTGCAATAAATTTAGATGATCATGTTGAAATATCTCAAGATATGGACACAAGTTCCTCTTGTATGTATGCAACTCAATGTATAATAATATAGATTAATATTGACCGGGTTAGTTTTAGAATTCCCACCCTTGTGTTTTGCATCTGGCAAATCTTACCTACACTACCGGTCATATTTATTTGCCCACCCCAATTTTATATGTTTCCTGAAATACGCATTATCTTTCGAAAAATCTGTATTATAATTATTCAACAATATTATTAGTGGAAGTAATTTCATATGAATTT
This sequence comes from Dermolepida albohirtum, assembly GCA_031893035.1. Lineage (NCBI taxonomy): Eukaryota > Metazoa > Arthropoda > Insecta > Coleoptera > Scarabaeidae > Dermolepida > Dermolepida albohirtum. Next base: position 255,050 of record JAVIWB010002041.1, read on the forward strand.
CTACGAAAATCTTAAATTGTTTATGATATATCATAAAGGTGTCATAAATTGGAAAAATACCATAAATATTATATAGGCTAATCCCTACAGTATTAACAGTTTTATCTGCATTTCCGAAAGGTATTACCAATATTGTGTTATTGTACTAACTAATTACAATATTAGGATGTGCTATTCAAAAAGGAAAATAAATTTTATGTCAGTCATCGTTCATCTTTTGTTGCGAAAACAGTGAAACAGAGAGTTATTGTGAATATTTAAATGCAATGCCGAAGACGAAGGAATTATCTGTTGAAGCGCGTGCTATGATAATTGCTTATCATCGTACGGGTAAAAGTAATCGCGAAATTGCAAAAGAATTACGATTAAATCGCAGAACCGTTTATTATAACGTTAAAAAATTTGAAGAAAGTGGTACATTTTCCAACAAAAGAAGATCTGGACGACGCAAAGCGACGACATCTGCAGATGACCGGCATCTAATACGGATAAGTAGACGCGATAGACGAAAAACAGCACCAAAAATTGCTGCTGAAATGAATAGAGCGCGTGCTAAACCAATTAGTGTGACCACGGTACAGAGAAGGCAAGCGGGTTTATACGGAAGAATTGCTCTGCAAAAACCACTACTACGAAAGCAAAACAAGATAAAACGACTAAATTGGGCTAAAGAACATAAGAATTGGACGATTGATCAGTGGAATAATGTGTTGTGGACAGACGAATCGAAGTTTGAATTTTCGGTAGTAAAAGGCAAATATTCGTAAGAAGATCCGCAGGAGAAAGAGTACTGCCAGAATGTATTGCGCCTACCGTAAAACATGGAGGAGGTTCAGTAATGATTTGGGGTGTTTTGGTGGAAGATCTGTAGGCGATCTCGTCAAAATTGAGGGAATCGTAAGAAAAGAAGGCTACAAGGAAATTTTAGAAAATAACGCTGTTCCTTCAGGACTAAGGATTCTTGGAGAAAACTTTGTATTTCAACAGGACAACAATCCGAAACACACTTCCAGATTGTGTGGGGATTACTTGCGTCAACTAGAAGAGCAAGGGCAAATCTCTATAATGGTATGGCCAGCGCTAAGTCCTGATCTGAACCCAATAGAGCTTCTTTGGGAAGAATTGAACCAGAAGGTTCGAGAACGTGCTATATCATCCACCACTGTACTGTGGGAACGACTTCAAGAAGCCTGGGCACAAATTACAGAAGATACACTGCAAAAATTAATTGAAAGGATGCCGCGGTTATGTGCCGCAATTATCAAAAATAAAGGTGGGCACATTGATGAGAGCAAAATTTAATAATAATTAATGATAAAGTTTTTATATAAGAAAAATGTAACTATTTTACGTTTATTTTACACTATTGTATTGGTACAATAAATAAATTTTCAGTACACATTTGATAGTTTAATAATTTTGGCTGAAACTAAGGGTGGGCAAATAAATATGACCGCTAGTGTATACGTTTAAACATCTTTTTACTATTAAAAGTTTATAGCTCATTGTTTTAACAATATTACTGTTATCTTCTTCATAATCGTTAAATAAACCTGTTATGACTGTTTATTAACTGTGCCCACAGACCAAAAAATAACGCAACATTTGGACCCTAACAAAACTGTGTGTATGAAAATATGGATAAAATTATATTATAATTATTTTATCTTAAGTCACCTACGTTCTTCCATTTGCTGCTCTTAAATCGTAAAAATGTATTTAAAAAGGCGCTTCATATTAAGATTATTCACACCATAAAAATGTATTTCTTAGAGATAAATAAAAAGAGAAAAATTTGTAGTTCAGAAGACAGATAACCTCCATTATCAACTGATGTTCCAATATATACCCGTTTGTATAAACTGAAACAACTAATACGTTTTCTAATTAATTTTAAATATTGTTTTAAGTTAAAATACTAGGATTATTCTACGTAATCCCCACTATATTGTTATTATAAATTTCAACGTCGCACATAAATAATAATAATAATAATACATCTAATAGGTACTTACATTGCAGACGAAAATTGTGAAACTCGAATGTTTATCTGCACGCTTATTCAACTAAACAGAATATTGTTTACAGTTACTTATGTATGTGTATATATGGAATCAATTTTCTTTTTTCGATCAAGTCTTGCGCATGTGTGTAATCTCTTTAATATTCTGATGAATAATAAATAATGTTAACACAGCTAATGGGTATTTTTTGGGGGAAATTTCTTCTCGGGAACTTGAATGTACACACAAGATTCCACACATCAAAGTGAACCTGTATAACTTGTTTGTTTATAGAGATGGAGAGGTGTATTATTTTACAGTTATACAGATGTTCCTTAAAATAAAATGCAATTTAACGCTGTTTAATTGATAAAATTAGATTCTTCCAAAATTTTTCATGAATTCTATTCCTCTTTTTGTGGAGAAATACCCATTTTCAAATATGAATTGGTATAATAAAAATAATATCTATAGTTTATCTGCAATATATGAGACTGGTGGAAATTTCTAGGAAAAAGTTAAAATAAAGCTTATAAAGTTTTCTTTCACGATACCATTAATGTATATTATATTATATTACTTAATTGAAAACATAATTTTCCGACACTTCTCAAACTAGAGAAACTACAAGAATGAACGAAAATGGTACCAATATTATCTTCTTCTTTTTCAAATTTTTCATCTTTTGTTTAATTTTTTCCTTGCACAGTTAAAAAAAAATAAATTTTAAATTTGGATTTATTTCAACAGTTTTTGCTAATTTATTCTTTCTGCTTTATCTCTCCAGTTTTTCTATTGAGTTACTTCTACTTTCTTCAGTGTCATTTTTCTCGTCTTTATCGACATATTTTAACGCTTCGAAATGAGATAGAGTTTCAGAACCTGCATCGTTGGACCGTACTTTCATAGTGTGAAATCTCGAGTGGACTTTTTCTGCTTTGCAAATTTCTTCGTGACGTGCTCTACCAATAAACATTGGCGTCCGTTCTCAACATCACCTGAGAGTAAGTGGACGGAATTTGGAAGTGGATTTCCTATATCCATTTTATACCATCTGAATTGTTCAGGTCTTTCGCTGCATAAAATTTTAAAAATTGAGAAAACCATGAAACAATATTTTCGGATGGTTTTTCAGAGATGATTGAATAAATTGATTGAATCACCTCACCTCTTACAGCAGTTTATTCTTTGACAAAAATTTGTGCTCGCAGTATATGACATAGTGGTAATTTTTAATACATATGTTTACAAACTGATTATTGGAAAAACGTTTTTCTTTAAAAGAAATCAGCAATTAAATTTATACTATTTGTTATAGACGATGATATAAAAGCCCGATTGATTCGACACATTCTAAAAGTGCTTTTCAATTCAATAATCATTCAAAAGCTGTAAGTTAAAAGATCGACCTAGTTTAAGTATGAACTATCAGGTTGTTACATATGAAATGGCGGTTTTGTAAGGAATAAAAAAAAGTCTAAATTTAAAAAAATATAAATATTTATTCTGCAAAATAGTCTCCATTTACATCAATAGTTTGTTGCCAACGGCCTGGAAGCTGAAAAATTCCCTTTGAAAAGAAATCTAGGTTTTGACGGCTCACATATTGCTCAAACACTGATATTACAGACTCCCGGTCAGGGAAGTCCCTATTTTTTAAGTGATTGTCTAAACTTCGGAAAAAATGAATATCAGTTGGCGAAAGGTCAGGTGAATAAGGTGAGTGAGTCTGTCGTGCAACATGAGGTCTTGCATTACAATGAAGAAGTATGGGTCGCAGTTTATTGACTAGTGAAACATAGTGACATAGTTTCCAGTTCGGAACAATAGGACGCTGCCGTGATGGTTTCACCAGGTTGCAAAAATGAATAGTGAATAATACCCTTACTAGTCCACCATACAGTCACCATAATCTTTCGCGGGTGAAGTGATGCCCGTGCATGCTGGTGCTTCACCTCGATCTAACCATTGTCCTAACCGTCTCCGATTATTATAAAGTATCCACTTTTCGTCACACGTTACCACTCGATGAAGAAACGGTTCAACTTTCTGTCGATTAGCCAAAGAGGTAGGCCACCTCTAATCGACGGAGCTTATTGGCTTCCGTTAATTGGTGCGGCACCCATCGATCGAGTTTCTTCACTTTGCCAATCGAAGAAAGGTGACGACTAATGGTGGCAATGGACACTTGAAATGTTTCTGCAAGGCTACGCACTGTTGTCGACGGATTACTTTCAACTTCTACACGCAGCTCGTCGTCATTAACGGTGCTACGCGCATATCCGCGAGGCTCATTTTCCAAATCAAAATTTACCTCGCTGAATTTTTTAAACCATCGCCGTAGTGCGTTCATTACACGTGGTTTCACCGAACGTCTGATTAATTTCTCGCGTTGCTGCAGCTGCATTTAATCCCTTTTTAAATTGAAAGAGGTAGATTGCCCGAATATCTCTTGCCGACAGCATTTCCATAGGCGTGACAAGGACAGGTGTATTAATCTTTCCAAGACATGGAACAGGTACACACTTCAAAATAAATACCCTTTTCTACAAATACAATAATAATTTTCACCAAAAACATACACGTCTTCACACAGGTGCGATTCAGTTCAGACTGAAGGAAAAAACGGACATTACATTTGTAACAACCTGATACTATTTCACACCAGCCTTATAAATATTAAATTGTGTACGCATTTCGGCGACAAGGTTTCATCTTTAGCAGGAATGTTAAACTGACTTCGTTCTGTTCCAATCTTCCGTTATTTTTAATTATAAATTTACATTACTTCTTCAAAGCCCATACAAACAAAGAAGGTAATGTAAAATACTTGCTAATTAACATCGGTAATAAGTTCTTCAAACCTAATGTAGATATGTAGTGCCAGTGAGGTGCGATATCGTATTTTTACGATTTGCGCTATATAAACTCGTTTCGAAGCAGTAAACGAGTCGAAATATTATCTCCAGTAGTAATCAGGTTTGCCTTGTTTACGCGAAAAGAGAAGGAAAAATTAACCCATCAAAAAATTAATAAAATTTCTTACCGATTAAGTATTAGTAGACAACTAAAGTACAAAATAAGGACCTCATCATGATGTTTTAGTAGAAGTTAAGTCGAGTTGTAAAGGTCTATTAATCAAATGAAAATGAATACGTACACACTTTAATTGAATATTAAAGTATATATCGTAGATTTCATTAAGAATCCTTATTGGCAATCATATTATCAATTTGATATATAACCCCTTTCCACATTGACTTTTGTAAGTGTACGTTTAGGTTCTCAACGGTGTGTATCGCGTACGGAGTGAGTTTTCGTACAGGTATTTTTCGCCGTGGTTTACCAGGTGCGACACTTTGCGGTTATCTGCTGATGATGGCAACTTGGTTGTCGAAATGCGTATACAGAATTACAAAAGTTAATGTGGAAAGGGGTTATATATCAACCTTAGTGATTAAGTTAATCAACCACAGGCTCCACATCAAATTCAACATCGATTTGATAGTTGACGTAACTGATGGTTTTTAATTACATAGTGTTTATTTGTTGCGATAGATAATTGTTACTAGGATTGAGATCATGTATTCGCAATTATTTATATTTATTGAAAAGATTTTAAAAGTAGCTTAACTTAATGATCAAGGACTTTATAGGGAAATATTACTCACTTAAACATGCCAAAAATATTTTTTAAACCGTGTTTATTTCAGTTTTGCGGATAACTTTTTAATATCTTACATGTTCGAACTTGCATACATGCTTATATTTATGTCGCAGTCTGTATTTTAGCACTTCAAAATTTTCCGTCACGTATCTAGCTCCCTTTCCATCCCACACTCTCAGACCTCTAAGCTCATGCGTCGGTGGAAATACTTTTCCTATTTTCCATTCACCTTCGTTGAATATTCTGCCAATGTACAGAGTGTTGTTGAGTTCAAAGCCTCCCACTACTAGATCGTCGAGTTCGAAACCCTTCAATTCATGTACGTTGACTGCTTTCCAATAGAAATTATCGCTGTGCAAGTCACACAGTAACTAAAAGTAAAAAAGTAAAATACTGGATTATAATTTGATGTAAATGGTTAGACATAAGTTCATAATCTACAATTGCATAGTTAGTATACAAAATAGTGGGTGTCGCAAGCTTATCACGATTCATACGAATTATTTATTGTTAAAAATACAAATGAAGAACCATTTAACCATCTTCAATTTTTTCATTTAAATCGTATAATATTGATGATCTATTTTAACATATTTGTATCGTATATTTTGTATGCATTCATATTTAGTTTTCTTTCACACTTTTAGCCGTTTTATACGAAGAATTTTGGCAGTTTTTATTGGAGGTGTGCGTTTCACAAAATTTATTCTGACATAAACTCACCTTAATGTTATTTTTAATCGTGACTTTATCTCCTTGTTCCGTGTAAGCTTCCTTAGTTCTCGCGTCAAAGGTTCCAGGCATCAGCCAATAAGAAACGACTTGGGCCACATATAAATTCTCAACAACATTATAGCAGTCATCTGGTATAGTACCCCTATAATCTCTCCAGTAATAATCGTGGTCGACATCTGGATAAAATGCAAAGGTAATTTTTAAAAGAAATGGTAGTCTAGCTGAGCTTACTTGCGTGCGAGATGGCTAAAATGTAGATGAAGGAAACTAACTTGAAATTATTCGACCTAAGACAAAAGACAGTAGTATTGTTTTATTACAACGACATTCGAATATGCTTGCTATGCGATGATGCGATCTTAGTAATTAACAAAGAATATAGATGATTTCTGGTAGTTATTACAAAAATTTAAGACAACAACTGAAACACATAATATGAAAAAATAGAAGTAACATTAATCGTAGAGACGAAAAATTATCAAATAAAAGTGTGGTAGAATATAAAACACAAAAATTTGAGATTACCCTTGCGAAGTAATCTGACGAAACAAATTTATGTCAAAACAAGTAAAGCCGTGACAATGTGTTCTTCAAAAACATGTAACTCTGTTTACGTATCAAATTTAGAATAACACGTTCCAGTATATTGCATTTCCCTTTAAAGTTCGCACTCTTTAGTATATTAAGTGCAAATGTCACTAAATACTCGCATGCTAGATTCATTTAAAAATCTTGGTCCGAATTATTCAACGATTGCGGTCATTCGTGCTCTAAGCAACAGAAACACAAGTATATTATTATGTTATTATCTTCGTAATCAAGGTTAAATAGTACGTATCTCTTATATATGTTTGGGATACCCTTTTTAAAAGTTTAGGAATTAATGTTTTTTTGAAAAATAACAGATTCAATCAGTAATATCAAAACAATTGAACTTGAACACACAATTTGATTCTTTTTGAGCAAACTATAAAAATTAGGACTTTTTTGAGTGAAGTAAATCATCCCCCTTCAATCTTTTATAACATGCCCTCGCGTATGATTAATACAACACGTATTTATTCTGAAAATTGATAATAAAAATAATATTAATACACTTCGTAAAGGCAAGAGTTTTTTTTCTTATACTTCGTTTTATCAATTGATTGTATGTATATTTTTCACGTGCGTGTTTACATATATCAACTACACAATACCATACGTATTTTTAATATAATTAGGAATTTAAAAAATAATGTAAACAACAAACAAACTTACATTTTCTAATAGAAGAAATTGTTACCTCACCCAAATTCACAATTGCAACTCTTTCCGTAAGAAATGATATACATATACATATGTACTTATATAAGGATTTCCGTTTATTACATAGTCCAAGGTTGAGATATTTCCATGTATTATATTTGTATATGCGCGCTGTATATGTGTATGCTTATAAAGAGAGCTACTTTAATTGCAAATGTATTATTAACACGTATTAGTTTGATATCTTCAAAAACCTATACCGTCATTTTTTCCTATAGAAATTGCATTTTTAGATGTTTACTTAAGTTGGCAAAATAATCTTACTTATTATAAATATCTGCAGGGTACCAAGCCAACTTACCAAAGATAATATATACATTAAAAGGAGGCTAATATGTAAAGCATTTTATTTTTAGGTTTTATACAAGTGGTAATTTTAAATATCTTTTTATGAGTTTACAGACATAAATGTCAAGTTCCATAATCTTACATTTTCAGTTCTATCAACTTTAATTCTTCAAAAATTATTTTAAATTAAAAAAATACCTACAAAATGAGATTTTGTAAATTTCAAATTATATATATGTACATTTCATACCACTCTGTATCCCGATATAATTGCTACTGTATTTAGATGTAGATAGTGTTTTGTTTCTTTTAGTTTAACATGCATGGTCTCGAATACACTTATCTAATGTGTGTTATCTTGGGAAAAACATTTACAATATTCAAAGAAATTTCCTGCGTCATGATGATGGAACAGTTTGACGCATATTATTATAATTTAACAATTAAGAAAATCGACACGAAATCACGTCTGTAATCAATCTGGGATCGCAAAGAAATACAATTTAAGTAAATCTGTTAGTTGTGGTTATTAAAACTTCATAATATCAAAGGTACATGTTTATTTATTTAAAACACATTACAACCATAAATAGAGCAATAGAAATATAAGCAAAATGATACACAAACAGAGCCCTAAAAGTAAATTTAACAAAGATATGATATTGAAAATGTTTATTTTTAGTAATTATGATGGGAATAAATATAAATTTCTAAAAATTTAAAAGCAAACTCTAGTACCTTTTGATTTCAAAGTTTCGGTTCTATTAATCCTGGCGCTACTACATTTTATTAATTTAGATGGAAAAATTATTTTCGAACCAAATGGGAAACTACCGAGGTCTTCAATTTGTTATTAATTGATATTTAAGCACTAAAAAGCCATAAAAGGTAATTACGCCATCATAACAAATAAGTTATAATATTTCTAGGAATTTCTAATTACTAGATATTCGTCTATTTGAATTTCAATATTTGAAAATCGTTCGCGACGTACTTTTCACCATTATTAAACCATATTCTGAGTCCTTTCCACTGACTGGTTAACGGAAAGACCTTACCAATCCTCCATTCGCCTTCCAAATAAACTTTACCGATATACAGGGTGGTATTTTCCTCTTTACCGCCGATTACTAAGTTCCATGAGTTACTGTTCGTTAATCTATCCACATTAACGTATTCCCAGAACATGCTGCCAGGGGAAGATGAGCATAATACCTGAAATAAGAGAATTATCATTCTAATTTTTTTAATTTGAGTAATTAAGTGTTGAAATTTATTTAAAAAATTATTAAATTTTAAGAGGAGCTGCGAGATTCATATGTAGATATATATATATATATATATATATATATATATATATATATATAAAATTAGCTAAAAGAGTTTTGGTCGACCTTTATAAGATAATCCAAAACAAATGAAATTCGTCGGGTATTCGGTCAACTGTTAAGAAAATTAAAAAATTAAAAAGCAATCATTTGTTTTATCCTCTATATTTCGCTATAAATTTATAGCTTCCTCAGGAGTTCTAAAAAACAATAACATGTACAATATTTTAATCATGCTCAGCACAGTTGACCGAATACCCGACGAATTTCATTGATTTGGATTATATATATATATATGGGGTTTAACATTGTGTAGTCTTTGTCCAAGCCTGTACCGTATATATATATACGTTACAGGCTTGGACAAAGACTACACAATGTTAAACCCCAGAGAAATTTATAATGTAGAAGAGTTTCGAATGGTGATGTAGAAACAGCAGTTACCAAAAGAAATTTACTGTGGATGAAGATGTAACAACCAGTATAGAATAAGCGAAATGTCAAAGATTTTATAAAATGGAAATGGACGTGGCAGTAATTTCAACTCACTAACTAGTTCCGTAATCAGTTTTCAAATTAAATATTTTCTTGACTTCATAATTAAGTATTCCGGTTATTTGCTTTTCATGCTCAAAGATTTTTTTGCCCATGTCCCTTCGTACAAAAAGTTTCAGATGAAAAACTCGATGTCGAATAATGTTTTTGGAATATTAATGAATAACAATTTACGTTTTTATGCCATTCTATTGAACCTTCTAAAGATAATAATCTGGACAGATTGGAAACAATTGCAGAAAACTAGAAGAAATCTATAATATCCAAGGTTTGAGAATTAATGAATACGGAAATTACTGACTGAGGTAAATCTATGAAGAAGAAGTTACAGATTGAAAAGGATTTGTAATCAACAATTTAAACAGTAATTATTCCTTTTCTAGTTGGATTGGTTCACCAAAAAGCTGAACCAATTTTTTTACCAAACAAGTCAAATCCAAACTGTGTGTCATAATTCGCTCTTATTTAAAAAAAAAAGACGATACGAAATCTAATATCTATCTTCATTTTACCTTGATATCTTTTTTGACAACAGTTTTATTTCCAGAACACAACGAGGCAACTTCATGTGTGTTAGGATACAATGTTCCCGGTATTGTTTCTTCACGGCATGGAATTTGGGCTATGTATAAATGATCAAAGCTAACTGCGTCTCCTGGTATAGTACCATTGTAGTCTTTCCAGTAGTATGTCGCTTTGGTATCTAAATAGGAAGAACGTTAAAAGAGGAAGGTGATTCCCAAGTGTATCATAAACATACTTGATGAAGTTAATGCTATAGCGAATACGCAGGAAAACAGAAAAATCCTCGTAGAAGTTGTCCTGTAAGCATATTATTTACAACACTAAACCGACCATATAAAATGGCAGAAGAGGATCTGTATTTAAATTATTAAATTAACGTTAAATAATTCACATTGTTTCATACAATCGCTACAAGATTCTAAAATCTACAACATCAAATTTAATTTTAACTTTTGCAAAATCATTACCGAAAGTTAAGAAATTGTTGAGGTTTACGTAAGTGATTATGTGCAAGACTTTGAGACGATTGTCTTTTTTTTTTTGTTTCTAAAATGTAAATTAAATCGAAAGGGTATTAGAAAATAGGGCTAAAGATTCACTATTTTTTACCAAATATCCACACTTACTCGTCAGAATGTTCCGATGCGTCAACGTTCAGGGGTGTTAAAGAAGAACACGATGTTCCATTAGACGCATTCAGTGTTACAACTAGAAAAGGAGTGTGAATGAGAGTAATGTATAGGTAATTTGTAGTTTTTAAACAAATAATAAATATAAAAATAATACCAATTTAAAGAAGCAATGAGAGCGTTTAAAGCCCAAGAAAAACTAAAATATGAATAATAATATTTTAAAACGGAAAAAAGTTTTCATTGTTTGTCCCTTGCCGATATAGAAATGTGAAGGAAGTTAGAGCGTAAGCAAGTAAATATGAAAATAAATTCGACTTTCACATAATTCATTTATATACGTATTTCGACGATAAAGCTGTCATGTTCAATGAGAAGCAAAACAATTACAATCATCCTAAAAGTAGATACAACATAGGAATCAAAGATCACACAGTAATAGTGTTATTTTCTGATCAATTTTCACAAGAGTTTTAAAATCTTACATTTATAATTTGGTTGGATGTAATATTTAAATTAAAAGCTTGATACAAGTAAACAATTTTATTTCACAATAACAAATACAGTAGCGTTTCTTTAACTGTGTATATCTAGATTTAAATTTTGAAAGCATTAACATCGTATTAACAATTACAAAAAGTATACGTTCATATGTTCGACAACTGTGTAAAATTTATTTGAGTATGAATGACTGTAGAATTTATTACGAAACTTTCTTTTAACTTTTAGAAACTGCGTCAAAATATCATTAAAACGTTTGAAATATTATGTTTTGTGAATTTTTGCCATTACCATCATGATTTCGGGTGGGATATTACATATTTTACTTTAATTAAGTTTGGTCATGGAATTTCTTCGTTTCAGTATCGAGAATAGTATTCTGCAAGAGTAATTTTTAAGATTAATGAATGTCGAGAAGAATTTTCTGAATTTAAACTTCATGCATACCTTCTTACATATGTATGTATGTACATATAGTAAAAGAATGTAGCGAGACGTAGTTGTTTTTGAGATTTATTGGTCATCAATCGCCATCTGCTAGTGGTAAATGAATATTTTCCTCCCGAAAATTATATTTAGATGTGAAAACCGATTTTTTTTTCAAGAAATAATCTTCCCCTTTATTAAATTAAATTTTTTTAAAAATGTCAACACCTACTCTTTTGAAAAACACAACGTTCTGCCTGAACTTTACTGCAAAAGTCAAAAATTCAAATTGTTTGTAAAATCGATCTTCTAATCGATAATACTTTTGAAACACCAACAATGTTATCAATTCGAAGTATTCACTTATTAAACTTTATCAAATAAACTGCCTTATTGAAGATGACAACTTGATTGTTGAAAAAATACTAATGTTAAAAATGTACTTTAATATGAGGCTTTAATTTAAATAATAAATAAATTATAATAAAAAAAACAATCAAAACGACGCGTATTCTTACTCTCTCTAATTGAAGACGACAACTTAGATGTTGAAATCGCATTTGTGATATTTAAAAAAAGAACCTTTAATTGTGTGTTTTTGCACGTACTTTAAAAGCAAATAAATCAAGTCATTTCCATTATGAATTAGTAGTTGTGGATGTGTAATTCCATTTGAAACCAGCAGACCACGACAACTCCGAATTATTATTACTTTTGACGTTCCACGGAATAATTTTAAATATTGCAATATTATGAGGACGATTAATAATTACCCTCTTGCGCATCAGTGATTTGAACGGGTTGCGTTCTGTACTTTAGTATTTCGAAGTCGTCGGTTCCATATTGTTTACCGTCTTCGAACCATGCTTTAAATCCTTTATATTGACTTGATGGCGGGAAGATTTTACCGACTTTCCATTCACCTTGGTGAAAGACTTTACCGATGTAAAGGGTGCTGTTGGATTCCCAACCTCCGATCACACAATCGGTTAGTTTATCTTCGGTTAAATGGTTAACGTTGACATACTCCCAATAAAAGTTGTTCCTTGACTTGTCGCAAAGAAGCTAAAAATAATATCTTTTTTAATGCGCAACACGTAGACTAATCTAATAATGATTGGAAGCTAATATTGATAATGATATTTTTCATTGAAATTTTTATAAATAAATAAATAAATTATTTAATCAGAAAATGTACACACAATACACATTTCTCATATGTACAGCATACAGGACGTCGATTCACTCGTAGCAGCAGGTTGGCGTAAATTACTGCGCGGAAAAAAACAGAACCGCCAGCCAGATCTTTTGAAGTGTCTTCTATGTTTTTATAACACGAAATAATCTATTGCAGACTGATATCCCTCTACAAACCTGACACAACTATCGACGTAATGTATATACGTACATACATAAGTGTGTACCTACTTTAATTCCTTGTGTCCAAACTAATTTTTTCCCAAACACTTCTGTAACAGCTTCGCCTCTGTTGGGATACAGGGCACCTGGCAAGGCACCATTGTAAGGCACTTGAGCAATGAACAAGTTTTTGAAACTAAAAGCATCATGGGGTATTGATCCTCTATAGTCTCTCCAATAATAATTATGTTGAATATCTACATAACAGTATATAATCAGAAATTAGACTACAATTTTATCATAAACATGTAATTAGATATACCATTTGCTAACGAGGTAGCCAACATCCAAAAATAAATGAAAAGTTCCGCAATGTTCCTCCTAAAAAAATCATAGAATAATATAATCCAACGAAAGTTAATTCTATTTGATGTACAACAAAACGAAGATATGTCTTCCAAAAATCTTATTAACAAGTAACAAATGAAATCTGGTGAATTTCTGAGATTTGATTTCAAAGTTGCAACAGTGTAAACAATGTATCGAAATGAAAAAGAAAGTTTATAATACGTGGCGCTTTCAAAGGACTAAACACGTCCAAAAATTTTTGCTCATGTGCAACATGAGCATATCGACTAAACGCGTGCGTGTCCAAGCTGCCAGCAAAGTGAAGAAGTGAAGAATACAAATATCGGGTGATGATTTTGAAACTCTTTAACCACAATTCGATTTTTGCGAAGGTGTATTACAGTTCATAAAACTTGGCTTTGACAGTATGTTCCTGAATCTAAACTGCAATCTCGACATTTGACACATCATGGTGGCTTCCACCAAAAAAAGCCAATACATTTCTAAAGTCAGGTAAGACAATGATTATGATTTCTGGGATTCGATGGGGCTAATTTTCATAGACATTCTTTTGAAGGACTCTATCAATCAACTTTACTAAAACAAACTGAAATAAACGATTTCCGTTCCTATAAAAAAATCTCTTTAATCAAAGCGAAACTTATCGCACCAGCCCAGTTATTCGTGAGGAAAAAAAGGATTAAACGAGATTTAATGTTATACCTCACCAATCCTCCGCTACGATATAAGAATTATACAATTAACAATTCCGATAAAAAATGACTTCATTAAAACTATCTAAACTTTTTGTGATTATATTGTGTTTCGCAGTATTCAAAGGCGAAAAGTCTTACCAACGAAATAAACGAAAGGATTGTAACAATGTAAAATGAGTTGAAACCAAGAATATTAGTTGCTACAAAATTTACCAGATAACATGATAATATACACATACGCAATTTCTAGTTGTTTCATTGTTTTTAACAAAGTTACCTTCGAAAATTGACAAGGTTTTATGAAAATTTAAAAAGAAAATTGCAAAATACTAATTTTATATGTTCAATACGATTTCCTCGAGAATTTACTGGCAATATAAAGAATAGACTTATTATTATTTTGTATAAGATAAGATATGTACACACACACACACACACACACACACACACACACACACACACACACACACACACACACACACACACACACACACACACACACATAAAAAGTACTTACATTTTTTTTTAAACCCAAAAAAATACGACTATTAATGTATTCAGTGGAAGTAACTAATTGAACGAAAATGTAAAATTTGTCTAATGAAATTCCACTACCACTACAAGTTTCACATTCCTATTCACTTAATGTGTTGGTATCATACATTTTCAGCGTTGTTTAGTATGTCTGCTGAAGTAGCTAGTTCATAAACCAGTTTACAAGATGGAAGATGTCAATGGAGTACAGAAAAACACAGTGAACTTATTGTTTGTACACATGTGTTGATTTCTGATATACACTGAAAGTCAAGGCCGAAGAACCTTGCTCTTGACATGTATTTTTTTTAAACTTTCACAATCAACGCAATTTTCTATAATTAATTGTTAATCATGGGATTTTCTTTTATCCGATGGGGTTTTTTTTAAGACGCAATATTATTGATTGACTTTACAATAGCTGTAATATTTGAAAATAATGAATATAAATTACATTCGTAATTTGAATCCGTGGTACATTTCTTCATGCGGTCTAAGTTCTTTTTACTTAAGGTACAGTATTGGCAACTTAACATATCTACACTACCGGTCATTTTTATTTGCCCACCCTTAGTTTTAACCAAAATTATTAAACTACCAAATGTGTACTGAAAATTTATTTATTGTACCAATACAATAGTGTAAAATAAACATAAAATAGTTATATTTTTTTTATATAAAAACTTTATCATTAATTATTATTAAATTTTGCTCTCATCGCTGTGCCCACCTTTATTTTTGATAATTGCGGCACATAACCGCGGCATCCTTTCAATTAATTTTTGCAGTGTATCTTTTGTAATTTGTTCCCACAGTACAGTGGTGGATGATAGAGCACGTTCTCGAACCTTCCGGTCCAATTCTTCCTAAAGAAGCTCTATTGGGTTCAGATCAGGACTTTGAGCTGGCCATACTATTATAGAGATTTGCCCTTGCTCTTCTAGTTGACGCAAGTAATCGCCACACAATCTAGAAGTGTGTTTCGGATCGTTGTCCTGTTGAAATACAAAGTTTTCGCCAAGAATCCTTAGTCCTAGTCCTGAAGGAACAGCGTTATTTTCTAAAATTTCCTTATAGCCTTCTTTTCTTAGGATTCCCTCAATTTTGACGAGATCGCCTACAGATCTTCCACCAAAACACCCCCAAATCATTACTGAACCTCCTCCATGTTTTACGGTAGGCGCAATACATTCTGGTAGTACTCTTTCTCCTGCGGATTTTCTTACGAATATTCGCCTTTTACGTCCAGATCTTCTTTTGTTGGAAAATGTACCACTTTCTTCAAATTTTTTAACGTTATAATCAACGGTTCTGGGATTTAATCGTAATTCCTTTGCAATTTCGCGATTACTTTTACCCGTACGATGATAAGCAATTATCATAGCACGCACTTCAACAGATAATTCGTTCGTCTTCGGTATTGCATTAAAATATTCACAATAACTCTCTATTTTACTGTTTTCGCAACAAAGATGAACGATGACTGACACATAAAATTTATTTTCCTTTTTGAATAACACATCCTAATATTGCAATTAGTTAGTACAATAACACGATATTGGTAATACCTTTCGGAAATGCAGGTAAAACTATTAATACTGTAAGGATTTGCCTATATAATATTTATGGTATTTTTCCAATTTATGACGCCTTTACGATATATCATAAACAATTTAAGATTTTCGTAGAAATTCATATGGAATTACTTCCACTAATAATATTGTTGAATAATTATAATACAGATTTTTCGAAAGATAATCCGTATTTCAGGAAACACATAAAATTGGGGCGGGCAAATAAATATGACCAGTAGTGTATGTGACATGTACTATATTTCGTACAAAAAAGAATATCTAAAAAGGTATATCCTTTTAAATTCTACGCTATTCACTGTATCGTCATTTGAAAAGAAATTCCGTTGTGGTTGAATAAATTGAAACTCATATTCAGAATTACAAATTTCGTATAAGCCAGTAAAATTTTTTCATTGGGCTAATACAGAACGTGATTTTTGAACATTTATGACTGATTTACAAGTAAAATTTGATATGTATGAACGCGAACATACGTAACTGTTTGTAACAACGAAATGGGTCTTTTTCTTGCAGGTCAAATTAATTGCTTTATTTTCGATATAAATCCGAAGAAATTTCTGTAATTATGTTACGCCAATGGGAAACCCCGTACTAAAACATAGGCATGCATATACGCACATAATAAAACTGTTAATATTTCAAAATATTTTACATACACAGAGTACTCATTTAAACGATCTCTCTCCTAACAAACAATAGAAATAATTTTATTACCTAACAAATACAAATTTTATAATAGAACTAAATACTAAACTTGATTTATATTCTCCAATTTTTCAAAATATTTGTAAATATGCGCTTGATATGATTCTCACGTTGTTATTTTCCTAGAGCTTTACAATTTTTTTTGCGTTTATAATTATATCGATATGGAGTAAATAAAATAACTTTTATAAAGTTTGGAACTCAACCCTTTAGTGTATCAATTGAAGAAAGAATTTGAAAAAAGTCAAGAAAGGTATATGTTTTCAATATGACCTTCAGAACATCGATATTTTGGTATATGTACAGGTTGGTAGAAAAATTTTGAAAGCGACACCTATTAAGCAGTGGAGGAATCAAAATTCTTACGCTATTTTAATATTTCATGTGTCATATGAACACACTAAAAATTTCATCTCGATCTGTCAATTCATTCATCGTTTGCAATCCATTTGAATTAGACGTGTCGGTGTAATTTTTAACAATGGAAAAAACTGAATATTGCGCTGTGATAAAATTCTTTGTTTTGGAAGATTTTCTTTATGGCAACAGAGATTCATACAAAAATGGTGAACGTGTTAAAGGAATGTGCTCCTTCATTTCCAACAGTACATCGATGGGTTTTAGAGTTCAAACGTGGTCGTACAAGCGCTGAAGATGAACCACGTAGTGGACGACCAAAAACTGCAACAACAGCAGAAATCATTGAGCAAGTACATAATATGGTTACTGAAGATCCGAATTTGACTAGGCGTTAATTGTTAATATCGTAGGCATCTCAGACGAACGAGTACTCCATATTTTACATGAAGAATTACATATGAAAAAGCTGTTTGGAAAGTTAGTGGCGCATTCGTTAACAATTCAACAAGAACTGGATCGAAAACAAATTTCTCAGTGTAACTTGATGCGTTTCAAGCGGAATAAAACCGATTTCTTGCGTCGTTTTATAACTATGGATGAGACTTGGATCTACCACCATGATCCTAAATTGAAACAAGAACGATTACAGTGAACTACGGTTGGTTATTTAACTCCAAAAGAGGTGAAGTCAGGACGATCGGCAAAAAAAGGTTATGGCATCAGTGTTTTGGGATGCAAAAGGAATTTTATTGATTGATTATTTTGAAAAAGGTAAAACAATTAACTCAGTAGTATTATTGTAACCTTTTAGATCAACTGGGTGCACAAATTCGTGAAAAAAGACTTGGTTTAGCGAAAAAAAAATTTTTTCATCAAGATATTGCGCCTTCACGCAAAAGTGTTTTGACGATACCTAAATTGAATGAATTAAAGTACGAATTGCTTGAACAACCACCGTATTCACCAGATTTGGCTCCGAGTGATTATTACCTCTTCAGAAACTTGAAGCAATTCGTTCGTGGAAAGCGTTTTTCATCGAATGAAGTAGCTATTTCAGCCGTGGAACAGTATTTTGCAGAGCTTCCAGAAAATCATTACGGAGATGGTATAAAATTATTGGAGGATCATTGGAATAAATGTATTCAAGTTGAGGGAGATTACATTGAATAAAAAAACTAATTTCATTTTAAAATTCACATTCTTCATTCAGTTTTGCTTTCAAAACTTTTCTACCAACCTGTATTACCACTAAAAAAGTAAAAACCACTTAGAAGAAGAATATTTCTCTTTTATTTCGAAATTTTAACGTTACAATATTATTAAATTTTTTATTCCAAATTATCCCTTGTCTCGAAGATATGCACCGGATGTGTTTGGTATTTTAATACTTGAAAATCTTCAGTCACATATCTTTGCCCATTATTATACCATATTCGAAGTCCTTTCCAAACACTTGCTGGCGGAAAAACTTTACCAATTTTCCATTCACCTTCATGATATACCTTTCCTATGTACAATGTGAAGTTGTCCTCTTTGCCTCCAATAACGTACTCTTTCATTTTTTCTGCGGTCATTTTGTTAACGTTGACGTATTCCCAGGAAAAACTACCATCGTAATCGTCACATAGTATCTGGAACAAATTTTCATGAACACAAAATAGAGTTTATTTTTATTTCTTTTTTTCTGTAGTAAGTGCTGTTAATTTGAATTTGGCATTTAGAATACGGTGTTTAATTTATTTTATTATAAATAATGATGCAGCTTATTAAGTTCCTTACATATTAAAACAATATGGATCCATAGGTATTTATGGAACTCCACTATTAGTTTTTTAAAAAAGATTAAATTTGAAAGGGCTTGGGTCGAGACTTTATTCTCCGATATTTTTAAGGCTGACAAAATAATAAAAAGATTTTAATATTCTAAAATCCTAAAAGACATTTTCTGCATATGCATCTGAGTGGTTTCTAAATCATAATTATATTTGGGAAAATAATAATTTCTATTCTACTAGAAATTCAATTCGTACATAAACGGAAAAATTGTTCGAAATTATGCAGATTTAATGTACATCTTACTTTAATGTCGTGCTTCATGATCAATCTTTGTCCAAAACATTCTGTGACCGCTTCTTTTTTATCAGCATATAGAGTTGCCGGTAATAAACCGTTGTACACTACTTGAGCTATGTATAGATTTTCAAAGGAGATGGCATCGTCTGGTATAGCGCCACCTCTGTAATCCCTCCAAAAATAATTGTGTTGATTTTCTATGTGGGAAGGAAATATGGACAATTATATATGTTAAAAATTATATTTTTATTTCTATATGTACCCTACCGCTCACGGAAGTTTGACCAATCAGAGATATATAGAAAAACAAAGAAAATACTACTGTGGGCAAAAAATAGTAAGACTTTTTAATTTAAATTTCGCGCGAAAACCTATTCGTCGAAATATTTTTTTTCTAGGTTGGTATGACTGTCAGTGACATCTGTGCCAAATGTCATATCAAAATAATCATTAGTGTTTAGTATACGCTTGTTTTTTTGAAGTACAAAAAGTGCATTCGGCGATTTTTACAATGAGTGAAATTATTCGACAAAGAAGTTCCATTAAATTTTGTGTACGGAATCAAATTTCTGGTACTGAAACGTTCAGAATGTTGCAAAAAGCCTTCGGCGATAATTGTTTGTCGCGAGCAAGTGTTTTTGATTGGTACAAATTATTCAAAGAGGGTCGAGAACGCGTTGATGACGAACCACGTCCAGGACGGCCATCAACATCAACTGATGATCAACACGTCAATAGAATCAAGGAATTGGTGCTTGAGAATCGACGATTAACAGTCAGATACCTTACTGGCATCGTTGGAATATTGGAAGGATCAGTGAAAACCATTTTGAAAGATCATTTGGGCCTAAGAAAAGTGAAAGCACGATTCGTTCCAAAATCACTCAATTTTTTCGAAAAACAGCGTCGCGTTGACGTCTGTGAAACAATGCTTCCCGACTATCAAGACAAAATGAAAGGCATCATAACTGGAGATGAGACTTGGATCTACGCTTATGACCCGGAAACAGTCGATCAATCGGCCGAATATCGTATCAAAGGCGAGCCGAAGCCCAAAAACCACGTCAAAGCAAGTCAAAAATCAAGGTTATGTTTTCTTCGATTATCGAGGTGTGGTGCACTCCGAATTCCTTCCGACCGGCCAAACTGTCAACAAAGAATACTATTTGAGTGTTATGCGTCGTTTGCACAATGCTATTCGTAAAAAGAGGCCAGAATTATGGGCCGACAACTCTTGGTTTTTGCACCACGAACAAAGTCTTACTATTTTTTTGCCCACAGTAGTATAGTAGAAATTAAGCTCAAATTTCAAATTTAATATTTAAACAATACTACAGTACTACAGTACTAAACTAAAACTAATAATAAAGTACAATATTACTAAATATTTTGTGTAGCTGCACCTTATAAATGACAGCGCCCTTATTTAGCGCAAATATCTGGTTAAGTAATCCTTCCCCTTTGTTAAACAGAACCATGATCAACCATATTTCGAAAACTAATTAGCAAAGTGCCACGTCTTGTTCAGGCAGTACCGAAATTAAAGGGATGATTTTTCGGCGCGCAAGGCGAGCATAATTAATAAAAGGTCCTTACTTCAATATTTGTTATTTTTGAGTTATTTTTCTTTTCCTATTATATTTCTATATAAATTTTGAATTATTGCAAGTTCATTTCATGCATATTTTTTAATTGTTCCTAATTTTTCCCATTGGTTAAATTTCCGTGAACGGTAATGTATATAAAATCTGTATATGATTTTATTTTTTCGAATAAGATGAAGTAGAGGTCATTAAAACGTCAGAATATTAATTGTCTTCGTTAAAACTATCTACTAGCGTGATACAACAAAAGACGTTATACAACGAATGATGTATACATACATATATATATATATATATATATATATATATATATATATAATGATGTATACATACATTATATATATATATATATATATATATATATATATATATATATATATATATATGTATATATAATATTTATAATAGTATTTGAGATTATGAATTGTTTGAACTTAATACATATGACTTATCTGATAATACAGCATAATGTTACTAATTTGAACTTGAAATAATTTAACTATATAATAAATGATAATAAAACTTTAAACTATTGTGTCTATAAGAAGTTATCCAATATTATATTTTTAATAGATATTATTGTTGCTGTAATGTATATACCTTAAATAATTTGAACCCAATTTACCGTTACGTACTTTTTAATTTTGAATATAAGATATAATCAATACAATATATATAACGCTTACATACACTACAGGTCATAAGTAAGGGATCACTTATCATAAATAACAAAACATTTGTATTTTAGACACAACTCTTAGACTTTGACCTGTTTTGGTGAGAATAATTGAAATAACAGTTGTAAATCTGAGAAGGATTATTCGGATTATTATTATAAATTGGATAAATATATTTGTTTTTGAAAAATATTGTAAATCCTTTTAATAGTTTTATGGCGTCTATTTAATAGAAATATTTTATATACCCCAATAAATTTAATAGGGTTTACAACGCAATATTATTATAATGGTGTTAGGAATTTATAGTAAACTATTTAGCAATTTAAAAATTAGTTTTCGTGCAGCATTTGTCCGAGTAAGTTGCAATACGAGTATTTGAGAACAGACGTAAAAGTAACTTATAAAAATGCCGAAAAGAAAGAAACTTAGCGCAGAAACTCGTAGTTCTATAATAACGCTACATGGTGAAAAATTTTCACTGCGGCAAATAGCCCAAAAGTTAAATTTATCTTATCACGCGGTGCAAGGAACAGTGAAACGATATTCACAAAGTGGATCATTACAACCAATAAAACGTTGCGGAAGGCCAAGGGTAACTACTAGACAAGAGGATTTGTGCCTAAAAATACTATCAAAATGAAATAGGCGCCTCACGGCTTCTCAGCTTCGAGCAGAGCTGAATGAAGGCCGTCGAAAGCCGGTGTCACTGACTACTGTAAAACGTTCGTAAAAAACGGTTACAATGGGCCCAGAACCATCAACACTGGGACATGGAAATGTGGAAGCAGGTGTTACGGACAGATGAGTCAAAGTTCCAAGTGTTTGGTAGTAATCGACGAGTTTTCGTTCGAAGACGAGTGGGTGAAAGGATGTTACCCGAATGTGTAGTGCCAACTGTTAAACACGGGGGAGGTTCTGTGCTTATTTGAGGATCCTTTTCCTTTGATGGTGTCGGAGATTTGTACCGCATTGAAGGCATTTTAAAAAAAGAGGGGTACCTGAAGATTTTGGAGGAACATGCAATTCTGTCTGGATTAAGGTTAATTGGTGAAGGTTTTCACCTACAACAAGATAATGATCCCAAACACACTTCACAACTTCGTAAAAACTATGTGAATCAAAAAGAGGAGAAAGGGGTGCTGATAAATATGATTTGGCCACCACAATCACCCGATCTCAACCCTATCGAATTACTGTGGGATGAATTAGCTAGAAACGTGAGAGAAAGCTGACCACAATCGCAGAAACAGCTTTGGGAGCAACTTACAAGGGTGTGGAATAATTTACCAATGGATACGCTCCAGAAACTTGTACCGTGGTTGCCTAATATTTGCAAAGAAATCATTAAGCGCAGAGGTGGATACTTCGACGAAAGTCGAATATGATAAAAAATTCTACAGAATATGTTGAAATTATTTTATTTTATAAGGAAAACTGTTCATTTGTCTCGTAGATATAGTTTTGTAGAAATATACGTTTTGTTTCACTAAGCGTGCATGTTTTTTTTAAATTTCATCTACTGATCCCTCACTTATGGCCTGTAGTGTATATACGTGGTATCACGCCATCAAAAGCTCCTCAAATTATAGCATATATAATTACAAATAATAATAAAAATGTGATACCTGCTAGTGTGAACGCTATTAGACAACTGTAAATGAGCGTCTTCATGTTGTTTACTGCAAACATAGTTATTTTATCCATTCGGAAAAAAGTTTTAATTAAAAAACAATGATTTTTTTTTATTAACAAAAAAATAATCAAGTATTCTCTTTCTTTCAAAATAAAGAAATTGCAACAAGAAATGACGTGACGCTTTACTTGAACTAATATACATTTCAAATATAACGCGCAAGTTTAAAACTATCTAAATGCCTATCAAACGAAGTAAAACTGATGTACTATATCGTTTTGAAAGATCAATGGCTAAAACTTGATTATAATTCAGTCAATTTCAAAAATAAAAATGGTACTTACAATATTCGTAGATGTATATTAAAAGCACTTATGTAACGGAACCTCTTTCAACACTGGAACTGATATAACAAATAAGTCATTCGCAAGATAGGAAAAGTCTAGGCTAAAGGTTACATAAAAATACCAAAAATATTAGATACAGTTAAATATAACTCTTATTAAATAATATATTAACGACGAAGTTTGAATTTTTCTTAAATAAATCACAAAAACTAGCAATGTTGTGGTTACAAAAAAGAAAAATTCAACAGGAAAATATTTATTTACCATATACACATACATACATTTATGAAAACCACAGATAAGGTGTGTGAAAAAGTCTATATCAATTTTAAATTTTACTTATGCAATGAGTAAACGACCTGACTACATATACACACATATGTGTGTATGTATGTGATTATCGTTACTCACATATGCTATCGGCAGGAAAATGTAAATCGACATATGTATTTTCATTAGACATTGATTAAAATTGTTTCAAATTATGAAACTGCTTTTTTAAAATAATTGTGGCAATGGCAATGAGTATTTTATAGATGCAATTGTATTGTATAGAAATCTAACAACTTTTTATTATCTGAATGGGGTATTTAGAAATTCTATTAATCAAAAAGGCCAAAACCAAAACACACACAGTGTGGTTTTGGCGGAATAAGTGTGCTAAATTTTCCTCTGCGCAAGTTTTACCGCGGATCCAGGTGTGACGCGGTGATTAATTATATCCAAATGATGACACTTTAGTTGTTGAAATACTTATACGGAGTACGAGCATTGATGTTGTAACGGGGTTTTTTGCCCTTTTGATTAATTCTGTTAAGCACGTTCTCCAACAAATTTACTTACAAATTTGCTCACACTTGAATCTATTGCAATAATATTGATTCTGAGAAATGGAAAAGCACAAAACTGTATGCACAATAATAGAAATGTGAATCCGGCTCGTAAAAGGTGCCTTCGGATTTATTGCATTTAAGTTAACATTAATAGTAACTAATAAGATTCGGTGTGTGTGTGTGTTTTAATTTAATTTTTAATTAAAAACGTAATAAGTTTCTACTATTAAAGTCCCAAACGTTCTACTTAAGTATAATAATAAATCTACTGAATTAAGAGAAAAACGGGAAAATATGCATTTATTCCTTTATTAACAAAGATGATTGCATACATTGTCTTTCGATTTTCATCTTTCAGTCACTTTGACGAACTTCGAAGATATGAATAGGTTGTGTTTCGTACTTTAATATTTCAAAGTCTTGAGTCCTATGTAGTTTTCCGTTGCTGTTCCAAACACTGAGACCCTTCCATTGACTGGTAAGAGGAAACACTTTCCCAATTTTCCACTCGCCCTCGTGATAGGTCTTTCCGATGTACAGAGTGCTATTATCCTCGATGCCACCGATTACGCAATCCTTCAGATCTTCTTCGGTCAATTTGTTAACGTTGGCGAATTTCCACGAGAAGCTTTCTTTGAATTGGTCACACAGTATCTAGAATGAGGCGATTTAAAATATAACAAACAGAAGCTGGAGAATACTCTTCCACCTGGGCAGAGAAGCAGGTGGGAGGATGTCATTTAAGCAGACCATTTCGAAGGATTTACTGATTTTGAGGGTAGAGGGAGGAGAGAAGAGGTGTTAAATAAATAATTTAATAAGTAGAATGACTAATGAGAAAGCGTGCGTAGAAAATAACATTATTTTCGATATAATCAATCGAATATTGATGGCATATTTGTGTATGTCAATATTTCCAGAATAAAATCGTCTTGTTTTGATTTTCTCAATTCTTCGTATACTTACCTTAATACCTTGTTTCATAACCAATTTTTTTCCATTACATTCCGTTACTGCCTCTCCTCTATCAGGATATAAAGTTGCCGGTAGCAAGCCATTATATGGCACTTGGGCAATGTATAAGTTTTCAAAGCTAATAGCATCGGGTGGTATGGTACTTCTGTAATCTCTCCAAAAGTAAGTGTGTTCGTTTTCTAAATGCAAACAGATAGTTTGTATCAAAGATAGCGTTCTAGAATGATCCAAATGTGCAACACCTTACGTTGAACTCTTGAACTAAATTGTAAAAATTTTAAATAGAAATGTTTTCATGTACTTTTTTTCTTTGTAATTCTGTGATTAGTTTTGGTAAAGTTTGATTGGAAGTGGAAAATATATGTATCTTAAATCTTAGGGTGCAATTTTCTGACAATTTTTATTTCATATGCGTTATTTGAACCAAAGTTTTGTTCTGATGTAACTTACCAACTCGTCCGATGTATAAAATAATTAGGAAATAACACAAAAAAATAAGAAAATAAATACCTGCCAAAGTTAAAAACGGCAGCCAACACAAAATGAATGTCTTCATGCTAATCATTTAATCTGAAAATATACCAAATTTTAATAAACGCATTTAAACTATTAAATAGTTAGGCAAGTGTTTAAGCAATACTACGACTGAATTTATTTCAGTGTTGCGGTGGTATTAGTTATTCAGTTCAGTTTGAAGAAGCTCGATGGTTGTGGGTGGCATTATTATCGCACCTCTTAAAATTGCGGTAGATGAAAATGAAAAAGTACGCGGTTAAATTACTTGTTTTTGTCTGGAATTATCAATTTTTATGTTGTTTATATTCTTTTTTAAAATGTCAATGAAATATAAACTATTCAAAAGACTTGAAATACTTTGTACGTGGGTTGTCTTTCAAGTTTTGCATATAAAACTGGAATAAAACAGTAGACAACTTTTAAAGACTTCATCGTTTTTCGAAGTATTCTCCACGGAGATTAACGCACTTTTTTGCATGCGCGCGAACCAATTTTGCAAGCACTTGTTTCACTCGTTTGTTGGTACAGTCGAGATTGCGTTTTTTGAAGGCATCGACTGTTCCTTCTGACCACTGGAACTTTTGATCACGCAGTCCGTTCTTGATTTTTGGAAAGGTAAAGATATCTTTGGGACTTAGGTCCGGACTGTATGGCGGATGATTCAACAATTCAACGTTTTGTCGCGTTCTTTGACCTTGTAGAGGAGTTGTTGCTACACGACCGGTTTTCGAGGGAAATATCGTGACCATCTTTTTGGAGACATTTCGAGAACGGATTTTGTTGTCCTTAGAACACCCAAACTGACGACCGGCGTTTATTTTCTGGCTCGTATGAGTAAATCCAAGATTCATGACTACTGACAATGTTGTAGATGTTTTTATAATTTCCAGCGATGAAGCGATCTAGAGTTTTTTGCTGACAATTCACCTTAGCTACTTTCCGTTCTTCAAACAACAGATGCGGTATCCAACGGGAAACTAATTTTTTTACCCACAATCCTTTATGCAAAATTTTTTGAATTGTGGTCTTCGAAATGCTCAACAATGCTTCAACCTGGCGATATGTCACACGTCGATCTTCGTTGATGATTTTGCGCACAACATTCTTGAGTGATTTCCGTACTTGGTGAATCTGCTCTTGGATCGTTGCTAAAACTAATCCGTCCACGTTTGAATTCTCTAGCTCAACGAGAAATTGTTGACTGATGTGGTGCTTCATTGCCGAGAACAAAAACAAACTCGGTAACCAACAATTCTTGTTGAGATAATTGTCTTCGAAAATTATTCCGCGAAAATGTGTCGATTTAATTCCATTTTTCAACTAACTCGTTAACTTTGACAGTTCGTTGTTGCTACAACACTACACGTATCTCACTGAAACATTGGATTTATGTAACTAAATACTTTTAATACTGACATTTCGTTAGTGGCGCCGTCTAGGCCCCACTGTGCAAAACTTAAAAGACATCCCACGTACTTCCTTAGGACCCGTTTTTATTTTGCTAGTAAAACAGAAACAGAATTGAATATATATTTTATTAGTATTAAGTTAAAAATTTCTAGTTTTCGTGTAATTAGATTTTTAATCGTCTTAATCAATTTCAAAATTTTAAGCGTTTCAGAATTAAATTTCGAGAAATAAATAAAATCATTTAAATAAATACTCACGCAATCGTAATTTCAGAAATAATAGTTTAATCCTTGAGTAATAACGTCGTATATAATACAAACTGCTAATTAAATATTAATTTCTTAAAAGAACTTGACCAATAACTGTTCACTCTACGTCTACAGTGTCTACAACATACATATCATCAAAGTTACTTACTATTAATGTGCGACTGGTTTTTATCAGGTGACTCTTCAGCAAGTGCAGCTATATGCCGAGAACCTCGGTCCAAGGTTATATATTACGAGTAATTAGTGAGAGTTTTGAGAATGTCAAAAACACCACTACCGATTACAATACTAGTTATTCACCTAATTTCTGATAAGCACAATGCATTTTGAACCTACGACATTTGCTTAAAATACACGACATATACTAGCCTCGGCCGTCTCTTCCGTTAGATCAGAATAAAATTAACATTAAGTGGAATGTCAAGTTCGTTTGTGAATAAGAATTGCTTTTTAAGATTTGCCATTTAGAAATTAATCTTGAGACATATGTATAATATATCTATATTTATAGATATTCCTTACGTTTGAATATTAACAAAGAAATGTGTAAACATTTATCTTTTTGTTTGTAATATATTTGTAAAAAAAGGATCTCAGAAGCAGTCGATACTTTCCGGAGTAGTACTCTTTGATAGGGAAATAATCAACATAACTACCCTTACTAAAGCAGGAAAGGATTCAAAGGCACGAAACACTTTACACGCGGTCATGACAAGTCCAACAGACACGACCCATTCGCAACAACAAAACAAAAATAGTTGGAGGAGCATTTTCTTCAAAAATCGGTTTTAATGAGTGCTGCAGACATGTTTAAATATGTGTATTTAATAAAATCTAATAAAAAATAAATAAATTTGAATAAAAATTTATTTCCTATAATACTGTATTACAACGTAGCTGTCCTAAAGTCTTATAAGCTCGATGATGTTTACGACGACGTGAATGGGGTAAATTTTGTTTTTAGAATTTCGAAATCGTTAGTAGCGTATTGTTCTCCCTTCTGATTCCAAATTCTGAGTCCCTTATGCGGACTGCTCGGTGGAAAGATCTTGCCGATCTTCCATTCGCCTTCGTGAAAGACTTTGCCGACGTACAGTGTTCCGTTACCTTCTATTCCACCGATGACGCAGTCGTTCAGTTTTTCATCAGTGAGTATATCGGCGTTGACGTGTTCCCAAAAGAAGTTGTCGAGAATTGTATCACACAATATCTGGAATAAAGGGAAGTTGCGTTAAAAACGCATATAATTTTGTATTGCGTCAATCTGTTATTTTATCAGATTAAGTAATTTGCATTAGGTATAGTTTAATATAAAGTAAAGACACCAGTTATCAAAAAATTTTCGAAAATGAAAAAAAAACATTTAGCCCCGTTATATTTTTCCGGAAACCATTCAAAAATGTACCGATACTCCTTGATTTCCGAAATATTTACGAAATTGAATTTGGCTTTGGTAAAACAAAATAAAATCGTTTAATTCTGCATTAACGCAATTTTTTAAGTATCTTCTTCTCTAAACAAATACACAAATAAAATTAGGACCGATGTCGTTAATAGTTACTTTAATCCCTTGCGTCCAAACTATTTTTTTCCCAAACGCTTCGGTAACAGCTTCGCCTTTGTCCGGATATAGAGTGCCCGGTAAAGCTCCATTGTATGGTACTTGGGCTACATAGAGATTGCGAAAACGGTACGCATCATACGGTATGGTACCCCTAAAGTCACGCCAATAGTAGGTATGAGTATTTTCTGCAATAGAGAAAAGAAGGTGAAAGTAAAGTTTCTTGATCATCACTTAATTAAATGAATCCTACCTGTTAACGCCAAAGGTAACAAGCAAAGGAAGGTGAAAACTTTCATATTGCTCGCTCTCGAAATTATCATTTTTTAATCTTGTCTGTAGACCTAAGACATAGATTTCTCTTAGTAGTTGACAACTTGTGAAGGTAGAAGATATCTGACAGCAACAGAACACATGGGGTGTAAATTAGGATTTGTTCAAGTCTGTAAGTTGTGGGAGGATCTTGTAAATTGGATTTGAGCTTTGTAAGTTGGGTTGAGTTTGATTATTGTGTATTTAAAGTTCTTCGATCCTTTTATTTATTAATTTATATTTAACATTAGCATTAGCTTTATTATGGTATTTCCTATAATTTTTCGGGGTTGACATTTTTTTACATTATTCTATGAATAAGTTATAAATTGTTTAAAATATAAAATATAATAATAAAGGTATGTTTTTATATTAGTTTAAGGAATTTATTGCTATTCTCTTAATATAAAAATAAAATTAATATTTATCGCGGCCATCTTTTCACAACGAAAACATACATACTACTGTGGGCAAAAATAGTAAGACTTTTTAATTTAAATTTCGCGCGAAAACCCATTCGTCGAAATATTTTTTTTCTAGGTTAGTATGACTGTCAGTGACATTTGTGCCAAATGTCACATCAAAATAATCATTAGTCTTTAGTATACGCTTGTCTTTCTGAAGTACAAAAAGTGCATTCGGCGATTTTTACAATGAGTGAAATTACTCAACAAAGAAGTTCCATTAAATTTTGTGTACGGAATCAAATTTCTGGTGTCGAAACGTTCAGAATGTTGCAAAAGGCCCTCGGTGATCAGTGAAAATCATTTTGAAAGATCATTTGGGCCTAAGAAAAGTGAAAGCACGATTTGTTCCAAAATCACTCAATTTTTTCGAAAAACAGGGTCGCGTTGACGTCTGTGAAACAATGCTTTCCGACTATCAAGACAAAATGAAAGGCATCATAACTGGAGATTAGACTTGGATTTACGCTTATGGCCCGGAAACAGACGATCAATCGGCCGAATATCGTATCAAAGGTGAGCCGAAGCCCAAAAAAAACGTCAAAACAAGTCAAAAATCAATGTTATGTTGACAGTTTTCTTCGATTATCGAGGTGTGGTGCACTCCGAATTCCTTCCAATCGGCCAAACTGTCAACAAAGAATACTATTTGAGTGTTATGTGTCGTTTGCGCTATGCTATTCGTAAAAAGAGGCCAGAATTATGGACCGACAACTCTTGGTTTTTGCACCACGATAATGCACCGTCGCATACTGCATTAATTCTTCGTGAGTTTTCCGCCAAATTTTCAACGAATATCGTGCCGCAACCACCGTATTCGCCTGATTTAGCTCAGTGTGACTTCTGGCTATTCAACAAACTCAAACGACCGCTCCGGGGAAACCGTTTTGAGTCAATTGAAGACATTAAACGTGAATCGCTACGCGCATTGAAGGTTATTCCTAAAATTGACTTTAACAACTGTTTCGAGAATTGGAAGAAACGTTGGCACAAGTGTATTGGGGCCAGGGGGGATTACTTTGAGGGGGACGAAATAGATTTGGCAGAATAAATTAAGAATTTAAAAATTATGAACAAAGTCTTACTATTTTTTGCCCACAGTAGTATATTCATCGATATCAGCAATTAAGTACATATGTATAATAGTCGCGTAAGTAAACTTCTTTCTGCTAGCCTAAATAAAAGGATTGACTAACACATTTTACTTTTTGTTTTTTTATTTTGTTTAATTAAGCAAATTACAGTCGCATTCAAAACTTAAATAATCAATGTTTCAATTATCATAAAATTATTTTTCTTTGTTTCCATAAAAACCAGTTATGCATTTTACGTTAGAAGAATGTATGCGTGTGTGACTAATTATATATATGTATATATATATTAGGTAGGATTACTTACAGTAAAACACTTTCTTAACAGAAGGCACCGTTTGTGCGAATATACGCAACACTAATAAATATTCGAGAAAGATTGGTCTGCTCACGTTTTTACTTATGTAGTTACACGGGTTTGGAGGAAAACTGGTCTATTCAGCGTATATAACATAGTCGCTGCATATTTTAGTTTTATACGTGTACGTGGACGTACTCAATAAAATTTCCTTACCAATCTGGGCACTACAGGTCTCTGCAAAAAAGTATGTCTGATGAATTTGATATATTGAAGTAGTTCGATATTCAAATATAAATATTTTACATTTTTCTTTAATTTTATATAAATGCCATTATAAATGTGTATATACTACTGTGGGCAAAAAATAGTAAGACTTTGTTCATAATTTTTAAATTCTTAATTTATTCTTCCAAATCTATTTCCTCCCTCTCAAAGTAATTCCATCTGGCCCCAATACAGTTGTGCCAACGTTTCTTCCAATTCTCGAAACAGTTGTGAAAGTCAATTTCAGGGATAGCCTTCAATGCGCGTAGCGATGCACGTTTAATATCTTCAATTGACTCAAAACGGTTTCCCAAGAGCGGTCGTTTGAGTTTGCTGAATAGCCAGAAGTCACACGGAGCTAAATCAGGCGAATACGGTAGTTGCGGCACGATATTGTTTGAAAATTTGGCGAAAAACTCACGAAGAATTAATGCAGTATGCGATGGTGCATTATCGTGGTGCAAAAACCAAGAGTGTCTGGCCTCTTTTTACGAATAGCATTGCGCAAACGACGCATAACAATCAAATAGTATTTTTTGTTGACAGTTTGGCCGGTCGGAAGGAATTCGAAGTGCACCACACCTCGATAATCGAAGAAAACTGTCAACATAACCTTAATTTTTGACTTGCTTTTACGTGGTTTTTTGGGCTTCGGCTCACCTTTGATACGATATTCGGCTGATTGATCATCTGTTTCCGGGTCATAAGCGTAGATCCAAGTCTCATCTCCAGTTATGATGCCTTTCATTTTGTCTTGATAGTCGGAAAGCATTGTTTCACAGACGTTAACGCGACACTGTTTTTCGAAAAAATTGAGTGATTTTCGAACAAATCGTGCTTTCACTTTTCTTAGGCCCAAATGATCTTTCAAAATGGTTTTCACTGATCCTTCCGACATTCCAACGATGCCAGTAAAGTCTCTGACTGTTAATCGTCAATTCTCAAGCACCAGTTCCTTGATTCTATTGACGTGTTGATCATCAGATGGTGTTGATGGCCGTCCTGGACGTGGTTCGTCATCAACGCGTTCTCGACCCTCTTTGAATAATTCGTACCAATCAAAAACACTTGCTCGCGACAAACAATTATCACTGAAGGCCTTTTGCAACATTCTGAACGTTTCAACACCAGAAATTTGATTCCGTACACAAAATTTAATGGAACTTCTTTGTTGAATAATTTCACTCATTGTAAAAATCGCCGAATGCACTTTTTGTACTTCAGAAAGACAAGCGTATACTAAACACTAATGATTATTTTGATGTGACATCTGGCACAGATGTCACTGACAGTCATACCAACCTAGAAAAAAAAATATTTCGACGAATGGGTTTTCGCGCGAAATTTAAATTAAAAAGTCTTACTATTTTTTGCCCACAGTAGTATGTCGTTTCAATTTAATTAAACATATAAAATTGCTCCTGTGAAGTAATCACGCGATTCCGTGTTTGATCAGTCCGTCAGGAGACGCAACACGCACCTCGCCGATAGCTTTCTTCATACTCCATTTTTCGTAAAGGATGGTTTGCATCAACTTTATTCCCACAAAAAAAGGGAATCGAATCATTGACTGGCATTGCTCTTTTTCCATTATTCCACAAATACCCAAGCTTACGCACTTTCAACAGCTCTCAAAACAATACTATTCAATGACCTCTCCGAAATTTTGGCAGACGCCAACTATGGAATAGTACCCACGCTCGGTAAAGCAGATTTTAACATAAAAACTTAATTCAATCGCGTAATATTCCCTTTTCATCTCTTTAAATATATTTGATTAAAAACTGGGAAAAAACGTTAATTTTTAATTAATTAATTTAGCAAAAATTGAATTAAAAAACAATTCAAATTTATTCAAAATATATTTCTTAAAACGAGTAAAAAAATTGAAGGTCGTTAAAGATACAGACTGGATTTACATGTATTTTAATAAAAATCTAAAAAGTATTTAATTGACTGATACGTTTCCGTCAGTGGTAGTGGAATTTGAATAACTTACTTATTTTGTTGCATCGCAAGTCTAGCATCAATTCTTCTACATTCTGCGATTAACTGCTCTTATTTTTTTTAATTATTAGCGATATTTACAATGTAAGTAATTACTATTGTTTTTTTAATGTTAGGTAACATTAAACATTTGTTTACTATTTTTTTTTGTATTAAATAGAAAAAGTGCTAGAAATAAATAATTGTTGTAAAAAGCACTTTCTTTAATTCATTTACATAAATTCAAAAACTTTGTTTACGTAAAAATCATTTGTTTCAGGTTACGGATTCTTAAGATTTTTATTATTTATTCTTCACTTTGTTCTTCAGCAAGTATAATACCGTTTATGTAGAGAAAAAATTAATGCTAAGTGCCAAACATATTTTTGTAGGTGCGAATGTATATTACTGGAAAGAAATTCCAGTTCCTACTCCCAAAGATGCGTACGTTGTAAACGATCTACTTGTAGGACAAGTATACGTTAATGGTTTAATACCAGGCACATACAATGAAAAGACGAAAGAGCTCATCACCGAAAGTAATGGAAGTAAATACGTAACCAAAACCGGGATTAAGGTGAATACATTTTGGTTTCAATTTAGTTTAACGTTACTGGTGAAGATGGCGACATAATAGTACAATATATATTTATGAATGTGGGTTACAAATTTAATTAAACAGTTTAGGGGTAAGCTAAAATATCAAGAACGAATCTGACTTATGATATTACGGAGGCATGCTTTATATTTTAATATTTCTTTTAACAGAAGCAGCACCTTTTCCGTATTATTACCAACAAGATTGTTCACAATTTATATACTACATTTTCAAATTATTCCACCAGATAAAAATCACTTTTCTTAGTTTTCAATATAGCTACCAATCGAAACAGTTCATAAAGCAAAAAATAGTAGACGAATTGAAGTCAATTCTGACACGTACATACATACATAAGTGGAAAAATTTTGTCACTATCGAACCTTACTAAGCAACGCATTCGTTGTTTATATGTTTCTATCATGCCTAGGTAGATCTCTTTTTCTAGTTCTCGTTGTACATTATAGAAATTTGTACATATATTTTAAATTTTTGATATTTAGCGAGTATAGATGCTTTTCATCACTCGCTCCTATATTATTGTTATTATTATTTAATTAAAAAAATCAGAAAACATTATGCAAAGAACGTAGGAGAACTAGAACTAGTACAAGTAGATTGGAATAAGAATTTTTGAAATAAATTTTAGGTACTCTGCAGCGACTTCCCCGACAAATTCAAATGGTCATTAATAAATATCGAACAGTTGGATCCTGAAAAACAGCAATTGGTGATCGGCGGCACCGAGTTGAATAATACCTTGTACATTGGAAAAGTTTCGCACGACGGACAAACAAAAAT